>PVKM010006526.1:0-44006 GCA_004027735.1 Carollia perspicillata | reverse complement strand
TTTCCTTCCTTTCCTTAGAGCAGTCCCTTTAGCATCTCTTGCAGTGCTGGATTGGTGGATGCATATTCTTTTAGACTTCTTTTGTCTTGGAAGCTCTTTATTTGGCCTTCTATCTTGATTGAGAGCCTTGCTGGGTAAAGCAGCCTAGGTTGCAGGCCTCTGGTTCTCATTACTTGGAATATTTCTTGCCATTCTCTTCCGGCTTGGAGTGTTTCCATTGAGAAGTCAGAAGCTAACCTTATCGGGGCTCCCTTGTATGTTACTTCCTTCTTCTCCCTTGCTGCCTTTAAGATTCTCTCTTTGTCTTGGAATTTGCCATTTTAATTATGATGTGTCTTGAAGACAGCCTTTTGGGTTCCTCTTGATTGGGACTCTCTGTGTTTCCTGGATTTGTGTGACTTTCTCTCTCGTCAAATTAGGGAAGTTTTCCATCATTACTTTTTCAAATAGACTTTCTATCCCTTGCTCTTCTTCTTCTCTTTCTGGTATCTCCATTATATGGATATTATTACATTTCATATTGTCTTGCATTTCTCTTAATCCCTCTTCATTCTTCCTCAGCCTTTTTTCCTTTACTTGCTCATTCTGGGTGTTTTTTTCTACTTTGTCCTCTAACTTGCTGATCCGATCTTCTGCTTCATCCATCTTGCTTCTCATTCCTTCCACTGTGTTCTTCAGTTCAGCCATTGTATTCTTCATTTCCTCTTGGCCCTTGTTTATGTTTTCTATTTCCTTTTTCATGTTGGTATAGTTTGCGGTGAGCATGTCATAGCTCTCCTGTAGTTTCTGGTAGTTTCTTGTCGTTTCTTGTCATCTCACGGAACTTCCTGATAACCAGTTCTTTGAATTCAATAGCTGATAGCTGACTTGCTTCCATTTCGTTTAGCACTGTTTCTGAGGCTTCCTCCTTTCTTTTCATTCAGGGATTCTGTGTATTCTCATTGTTTGTGAGACTCTTCTTGATAGCTTCCTCTTCTTAAATGGATTTGTTCTGGTTCCTAGGGTTTATGGTATGAACTGCTGTGGTAGAATGCCTGTGAGATTCAGTGGTGCAGTCTCCTTCGGGTATCCTGGTGTTCACCGCTTCCACCTACTCTTTTTTGTACTCAGTTGGGGTGGGAGGCAAAATGGTTTAAGACAGCAGGAGAGTATTCTATGATATTTACAGTAGCAGCCAGTACAAGAGATAGGAGATCTTTTGGCTATGTGTAGCGTTAACTGTGTTTCTCAACCCAACTGGCCACTTTTAAGAAAGGATGTGAAGAAGATAAGACTCTTGTTGGGAAGGGAAGGGTTGTGAGTTGGATCTAGAAAGCAGTGAAGTTGTGGGAGGTCAGATTCTGGGGTAAGGTGAGAGTAAAGGGTAGTACATATGTGTAGTGTGTGAGAGAATAGTGTTACCCTCCCTAATAATAGAGTTCAGGAGACTGTGATGTGGGCTTGTATCCGGGGAGGGTGCTTTGAAGTATTTACGCTTGTGTGGAACAGCAGTTATTTACAATAATATTAGAGCAACATTCATATGCCAGAATGTATGTGATCTGAATAACCTGAACAGGGGGTATAGGATTTTGAGTTGTGTGCTGATGGAACATAATTCACATGAAGGACAGTAAATTAGCAATACAATATAGAAGAGAGAACAGGGGAAACCTGTCAGATGGTACAATATACCCTGCCAAGCAAAGGAGACTATACAGAAAGAAGGGGAATACAAAAATACTACTGAGATAAAAGATGTAGGAATAATGAAAAAAGGAGAAAATAATAATAATCCAAATATGCAGCAACTTGCAGTTTCCCTGCAATAGTCGAGTGAAATTTGTCTGACTGTCTCAGCTGTTGGGTTGCCCCCTGTTTGAGTCCACTTCAGGTCCTTTCACAGTTCCCAGTTTTTCTCTTGCTTGTGGTTATTAAAAAAAAAATGGGAGGAGAAGTAAGAAAGGAGAGATGAAATTCAAAAGAAAGTGTGCAGTACTAAATCAAGAAAGAAGGGAAGAGAGGAAAAGCAACTGGAGAGTAAAACAGTAGTGAAAATTTTAAAAATAATAATTACTAAAAGATTCCTTAAAAAAACAGCATTAAAAACAAAACAAAACAAAAAAACACACACACACACAAATCCACACCTCTTGTTGGATTCAAACTGGACAAACCAGTTTTTCTGGTCTTGCTAGCTGCAGAAGGCTGGGGAGTGATTGGTGTGGCGTTTCTCCATACCTGTTGTTTACTAAGCCTTTCTCACTAGAACTGTCCCAGCAGCTAGTCTGACTCCTTTCCCCAATATCTTCGATGTGGGAGTCCTGGTTTTCTTCAGAGCGCTTTTCCCCAGTGGTTATCACTAGATGCTGGGGTGAAGGGGCCCCCACTTGGCTAGGCTGCCTCCATCCAGTGAATTTGGGCCCAAACGCTTCCCTTCCCAATGCTACGGGGATGGAGTCACTGTGCTTTCCCTTTAACCCTGGGGTCTCTCCCCGGCTGGGCTGGGAGTCAGCTTGGGGCTGTCACAGCAGATTCCCCAGCCCCTTTGTTTGATAAATTCCTCGTACTCAAGCCTGGTGCCCCATGTAGCTGGATTCTCCAGGCGGCCGGTGACTATTGGAGTCAGTGTGCGATGCAGCCTGGCTTTCAGCTCTCAGCTCTCCCGAGCTGGCGCGCACAGACTTCGAGAGTAATCACAGCTCCATGCATTTTGCCTCTTCCTCCTTATTCCCCTCTCTGCGACCAGAGCTCTGCTGGTGTTGTTCCAACCCTGGCCTGTTGGGGAGGGAGGGAGCAGGTGACCCAGCTCTCTCCAAGGATTTCGGCAGGCCCACCGCTTTCAAGCAGTCTGTGGTAGACCGAGCACCTGCTCTGGGCGCTGAGCGCCAGACCTGGGGCTACAAACTCGCTCGGTCCCCGCGCTGGTCCCCGGGACCTTATTGTCCTGAAATGTCCTTCTTACCATCTAGTTTCTGGTTTTTCAGTGTCCACTACAGCTTTGTGTATTCTTATTTTCAAATACGCTGCAATACTGTTGTCTGTCTGCTCTGTTCCTCCATGGATTAGCCAGTTTTTCCTCCTGTGTGTAGGGGGAAGTGAAATCCGCTCCCTCCTACTCTATCGCCATCTTCCTCCAGGTTCAATGTACCATCTACAGGTGTAAATCTCTTCTGTTACTACTCCCAAGTTCTGGCCACGTCCAAGTGTCTTCGTCCTGTGGACACCACCATCTTCTCCTGCTCTGGAGGCAGCCTTCCTCCCAGCCCAGGACGTTGTGCATCCCTTCCGGAACTTCAGGAATTTCTTAATTCTAAACCACAGCACTATAAATTTTTTTTGGAGCATTCACATTGTTCAGTACCTTTTTGCATGTTAAAGCACCATTTTAAACACTCAATATACAAATGAATGGCCAGAAAACTTTCTAATATAAATTATGGTTAGTAGTTAAACACTGCCAAGAATTCTTACAAATGGGGCACTGAAAAGGCCAGCAAACTGAGAGGAAAGTGAGCCACGTATTTAAGGAGTTGATAACACAGCGAAGTCTATGGCTCTCAGATCCATGAAAATACATTCAACTGTGTTGTAATCAAAGAAATGCAAATTAACAACACAATATATTATTTGACTTAGGGCTGAGTACTGTAAAGAGACTGTTAATACCTACTACTGGCAGGGATATGGATATAAAGAATATTCCCATATATAGCTGGTAGAAATTTGAACTACTAAAATGCTTTTGGGAAGTAATTTTCTATCTATTAAAATTAAAAAATAATGATCCTCTTGGAACAGAAAGAGGACATCGGTAGAAGCAGGAAATCTTTAAAGGTGCTTTAATCTTTAGAGGTGCTTGGAATAGAACCATTTTTTGAAGTGAAATCTAATAAAACTAAACTCACCAGCATTATGTATGAACGTAGATGTTCACTTTGGCATGTTTTCTAAAAGTCTGGACATAAAGTAATTGCTCCTCATAAGACCATGACTGAATAAATTGTGGAATATTACATAACTATTAAAAAGAATGAATTAGAGCCATACCATTGACTTACAGAGATTTTGCAGTTGTTGAGTGATAAAAGCAAAATTCAGAAAATGGCATAATGTCTCATTTTTGTGAAATACAGGCAACTTTGTTTATATGTATGAATATGTGGGCATGCCTGTATAAGATTATCTGAAGTTAGAGAAAATTATGGGAGGGTATATAGGTCATTACAATGACTATATCTGTATGAGCATTAGATTATGCACATAGCCACAGAGCCAGCTTGACTTAAAGCTGATGGAGCTTAAGTTCCAGGACATCTGCCATTCCAAGGCCCTGGAGGGCATCTACAGTATGTTTACCTGGTTAGTGATTTTGTATAACTCAGGAAATAGATCTGAACCCTGATTGGCTAAGGCCACTATCTCTTTTCAGTCAAACTTTCACCATTATCACACTTTCTCTCCTGTTAGATGACATTGTAGGTGTCTTAGGAATCTGGATAAGGAAAATTTGGAAATAACATTTTGTTTGGGTGAGTAGTCTGTTTTGTAAGGAGATAAATTATTAACTGTCCCAGCATAAGAGCAAGTATCAGAAATGCTCCTGCTGTCACCACCTCAGCTGGGGTTGTGGTAGGAGAGTGTAGAGTAAGAAGTATCGAAATGTGAGTGTTACTTACTACACTTGAACTGTGTGAGTCATACTGGAGAAACAGTGCTCAAAATGTGTGGGGCCAAAAGCCAGTCTGTGGGGATGTTTTCCAGATTTTAAGTTTTATTTATAGAAGAAATTTGACAGGACTTTCTCTGAATGTGACAATAATCATAAAAATTTACATGACATTACTGTTCATGAATTTTAAAGCTGAAAGAAACATTACTAAGAGATCAGTGAAAAATAACTTATCAACCACAGCTAGAGTGAAGAATGAATTATCATTCTATTTCTATAAAAACTATTGCAATATTGCTATGTAAGAAGTGACCTAAGCAAATGAAATAAAAAATATGGGGTTGTGGGAGGGAGAAGTATAGAATGCTAGATAGTTAGTAGAAATACTATGCTTTCTACAAGTTTCAATGTAGTATATTTCAGCTTTCATTAATTGTATTATGTTAGATCCCCCCAATTTTAAAATGTGTTCACTTTTATGCTCTCTTTTGTTTTTATAATTTTGTATTTTTCTTAAAGTGAGACCCCCAAATTGTATGGGTATTGTATACAAATTGTATCCAGGCCCCACAAAGTCTGGATTTAGGGTTTAAAAAAAATTATCAAACTGGGTACAGAATGAGTAAATTCAACGAAAAGATGAGAAGACATCTTAGGATTACTTAGGAATGAACTATAGTGCTTTGTGTTTTTATATTAAACTACCATGAATGAATATGCAAGGACCAATTATTAAAATGAAACAAAGATTTAAAGTTTTTCCTTAAACATTGTTTCTCTGAGGATCTGTGTTAGGAAGTTACTGAGGAACTTGATCTTCACCTGGCTCAGACCTCCTGTTCCTGTAAGACGTATGTTGCAGGAAGCGCTGCTATGATGGCTGGCCAGCAGAGGGCACTGTGCTGTCGGTCTGAGGTGTGTTGTGGGTTCGCTGCCTCCTAGGCCAGTCGAGGTGGTTAAGAGAATAAGTATTTGATGTGGCCAATTCAGAGCTCCACGAGTAAGAGTAGAGAAGTCCTTTCCCAGCCACCCACCCACCCATGTGTTCTCTCTCTCTTTCTCCGACACACATTTGCACACACACAGTGGTGAGATGAATGGGCGGGTTATAGATTGTGTGTTATGTGGACATGAATAGGGAAAAATAAGATTGACCCTTTGGGCTGTTGGCTGGGAAGAAGGGAAAAGATGTGCTTTGATAAAAAGAAAACAAAGATGTTCTAGAAATTTGGCAGAGGATTAAAGGAAGCAGGAGAACTTAAGAGCTAATAGTATTTAGGATAAAGTGATTTGCAGCCGAGTGGGAAGAAGTTTATTCTTGTTTTTCCTGTGGACTGAGGGATAGAGTAGAGACTCCTGTGTTGAAAGCCAGGCTGCTCTTCTCACAGGAAGGACTGTATAAAAGTTTTGTGCTCTAACTTCTGTGCTAATGTTCGCTTCTTGTTAGACTCACATGGGGTAGACTGGAATTTCCCTTTCTTATTCTCGGCCTAGTGCCTGATTCTTGCTGGTAGAAGGTGGTGACTGTAGGGATTCTATCAGATGTGAATGATTAATAGATCTTTTTGTAGTGGGAAGTAGTACATATAAGAATAAACTAGGTATTTAGCCTGATTTGATGTTCCAATAAACAGCTTCTCATTTATGACCATTCCTGAAATTAGGTAAAAATAAAAGAACTGATGGTTGCCCGACAGTTATATCTAGATACTATTAATTTCTGTTTAAGGTATCAAATAAATATTGAAATAATACATGTAGGTAGTTAAAAGTTTAAATGGTTTGGAAGCTTATGAAAACCAGTAGTCTCCAGCTTCATCTCTCCCATTCTGGTTCTGTTCCACTAAAGGCAATCACTTTGAACTCTTAGTTTCTAATTATTTAGGTGTTTTCCACCACATTTCTAAATTAGTTTTAGAATTCTCTCTTTTAATTCTCTTGTAGATGAAAATGTAACTTATTTATATCAGGGCCAAGTAGTGAAGTATAGTGTATTTGTCTCTTTCCAAGTGTAACTTGCTTTTACTGCTTCATTTTTCTGTTGAAACAGTTTTTTTTTACACACCAATCCTTATTTTTTCCCATTAGTTTACATATACTTATGCTATCTCTATGTATATTATGAAAGTAATGTCTCATGATAATCATTCAGTTCTGTAATACTACTTTCTCCCCTAGAGACTTCCTTTCTAGGAAGACTGTTACTTTGTAGATA
Organism: Carollia perspicillata; assembly: GCA_004027735.1. Taxonomy (NCBI): domain Eukaryota; kingdom Metazoa; phylum Chordata; class Mammalia; order Chiroptera; family Phyllostomidae; genus Carollia; species Carollia perspicillata. The sequence continues at coordinate 37,140 of PVKM010006526.1, read as the reverse complement.
CAGTATAAAGCAATCATCCCAAACTTTCTTCCTGCCTTTTTGAGTTGGAGTCCCTGTTTTTGGATGTGTATGTATTCTCTTTATTGATTAATCTCTAGTGTTATTGATATACATCTTGCAATAAGTATTTGCTTTGGAAAGTTTACATGAAAAGTAAATTTAGGGGTCTGATAGTTTGGCTAGGTATAGAAATCTGAAATCTTTTTAAAAAATATATTTAATTGATTATGCTATTACCGTTGTCCCCTTCACTTCCCTCTACCCTTCACACCCCTGCCCACCAACATTCCCCCCCTTTAGTTCATGTTCATGTGTCATACATATAAGTTCTTTGGCTTCTACATTGCCCATACTATTCATACCCCCCCATCTATTTTCTACCTACTGTCTATGGTCTTAACTCCAGATGTTTATGTTGCTATTAAGAAGTTCAGTGTCATATTGATTTTTCCCTTTATAAATCAGCTGTTTTTATAAATGTGTGTTTTTTTTTTAATTATGGTATCCTATAATTTTAAATATTTGCTATAGGTCTCTTGTTTTGGGTACTTAGTGAAACCTTTCAATCAGAAGAAGCCTTATTTCTTAGACTTCTGGGAAATTTTTTAAATATACTTTTTAAATGTTCTCTTTCTCTGTTTTTTTGTAGAACTCTATTAAGAGTTGGATATTGATTCTCATATTGGTACTCTGGGATCTCTTTTCTTTTACTTTTTCATCTCAGTTTTTCTGTTTTGCTTTTTCAGAGATTACTCACTTTTATTTTTTGCTCCTGTGATTGCATTATTTTAGGCTTCTAATTCCCAGTATTAGCTTTTTTATTTTGTATTACTTTTAAAAAATATAATCTTATTTTTATCTTGAAAAGTTATAACCTTTATTTTTTTCAGAACTTATTTTTGTTTTATATGAATGCATTACTGCCTTATATCTGAGGATGTTAATATTAAAAAATATTTTTAAGGCTTGCTGTACTGTTTCCTCAAGTCTCCTTTTTTTGGTTTTATTTTTGAATCTCTTTTTTTATAGTGGGAATTTTCTATACATTTCTGATGATTTTCCCAGGGTGGGGGAGAGAGAGAGGGGAATAGAAGACTCAGTGGTGGGGTGCTCTGAATATGGATCAGACAACAAAATTTACTTTTAGGGGAAGGACTTCCCACCAAGCGTGTGTAGAGGATTGTTTTTCCTGTCTTCCTGTGAGGTTGCTTAGGGAATAATGTTTGGATCTCTGGCCATGAGAATAGCAGTCTGGCCATGTAAGGGTTCTGTGTAGCCAGAATTAGGGGGCTTATGAGAAAAGAACCATGCTGCTTCTTTAAGGTCTTTGCTTTTAGCCCTCGATTGTTTATCTTGTGAAGTTTCTCACATTCTTAGCCCTGATCCCTGGGTCAGCTCCTCTGTGTGGAGACTTCCAGTGTTTCCCTTCGCTTTCCACCTTTGCCTCATCTGTCTTCCATTGCTGATGTGTTCACCTCCTGAGCTCCTCTGCTTTGCAGGGTGAAGCCTCTCCATTTCTGTCCACAGGCCCCTCTGACACACTGAGGCTGTGTCTAATAAGTGATGATGATGGTTAATTTTGTGTGTCAACCTGACTGGGCCATGGGCTGCCCGGATATTTGGTCAAACACTAGTCTGGGTGTTTTTGTGAGGGTGATTTGGGATGAAATTAACATTTGAATTATACACTAAGTAAGGCAGATTGAGCTCTCCAGTGTGGGAAGACCTCATCTCATTAGTTGAACAAAAAGACTGAGTAAGAGGGAACTTCTCTTGTCTGATGGCCTTAAAGCTGGGACATTGTCTTCTTCTTGCCTTTGGACTGGAATTACCTCATTGGCACTCCTGGGTCTCCATCTTGCTGATTGCAGATCTTAGGACTTGCCAGACTGTATAATAGTGTGAGCATATTTCTGATACATCTCATTCTGTCTCTACATATATGTGCTATTGGTTCTGTTTCTCTGGAGAACCCTGGCTAACACAGTGATCCCTCTATTAGAACTGAGTTACTTTCTCAAAAATGGACTGACCTGTCTTCCTAGAAAACAGCTCTTAAAGTGAAACCCATTCTTCTTGCCTTGAATGTGGCCAAGGACCCTTCCTCAGGCTACAGATCCCCTGTAGGCTCCTCTCTTGCAGTGGCTTGTAATCAGAAGGTATCTTGGAGGCATGTAGACAAAAAAGGACAAAGGAGCCTATTTCAAGGGAAATTTTTTTCTTGGCTGATGATTTTATTCCTAGTTTCAAAAAAGTGGCTGTATATTTTTACATTTCTTTCCATTGTTTAAGTGATGCCTGAGTAGGCAGAAGTGATAAATGTGTGTGCATTTTATACCTGGGAGCCAGAAGCTAGGTGCCCTTTAGGTCCCTAGCCACAAAGGTTATGTTCCTTGTGTTAAATTTCAAGTAGACAACTACATGGGTGTGTTCACTTTATAAAAATGCATATTGGAAAGTACACAAAACCTAAAAATGATTTTGATTAAAATTAAACATTTGAATATAAAGTCCAGCAATTATGTGAGAAATTCACAAAAATAAAATGATACAGCTTGCCTGGGTTTTGACTCTTTGCAACACAAGGAACTGATACTCTTACTTTATATTTTTTGAACATCCTACACTAGTGAACTCTGTCTACTCCTCTTTTCACCTCCTGCTAGTCTCCCACATTGTCTGCTTCAGTCTAGCACTCCATACAGATCTCACTCACTGTTACAGTTCCTGGACCCTGCCTGTGTGGGAGGTGACCTTTTAGGCTAGTTACAATGACTTCGTCCTGCAACCAGGGATACAACTGAATCCTTGACTGAGAGCAGAGGCTTACAGAGTACCAGCAGGATGGGTTTAGGCACTTCTATTTTGGTACTTGATTTCACAGAGTCCTGTCACACCTTTCTAGACTCGCAGCATGTCAGCGCCTGGGACAACCTTAAACCTTAACTTTTGACAGAGTTCATTTCCTGTGTTTGGAAAGAGTATAGTGAATTCTGAGTGAAGGGCCAGAGATGTTACAATTAAATACAATAGACTTTGACCTATTTTGCTTTTCTTTTGGGGCCATGGTAGACTCAGGCCTGAATTGTGACCCCTTCTGTACTCATTTGCCATAAGGTCAGATATTTTCATAATAAATATTCATTGTTCCTTTTTATTGACAATAGAGAATCTCATTGAAAATGATCCATTGAACTTTGCAGTACAAAATTGAGTGAGTCTCACAACTCTTTTTCATTTGATTTTTATCGTAAAATTCACAAGTTTTTTTGGAAAGCAATGGACTAAAAACACACTTTTCAGTGGTGCCACCTTAAAGGCATTAGCCGTAAGCATCCACTGTCTCGCATTTGGAGCTACTTATCTAAGAGTCATGCACAATGAGGGATTTGCCTGGCAGCATGCTCTGTGCTCAAAATGTTATCTGTTCTCTGTTTTCTTTTTCCAGCCCACATTTCTATGTAAAATAAACTGCTTCGTGTCCAGAGCTAACTCACTAAATTGAAAAAAAAAAGATTTAGAAATATGATAGAACACTCACACTACTTAACAGGAATCACAGGGAGTCTAATTTATGAATTTACTTTCAAAGCTATATTTATAAATTGATTAAAATTAAATGCACTTTTACATTGTATGTGTATTATAAAGAATAGGCAGAAGACTTGTGGCCAAGCTGGAGGTGTAGGTAGATATACTTTGCCTCCTTGCACAACCAAAAGAAGGACAAAAACAAATTTAAAAGCAAAAAATAACCACAACTGCCAGAAAGTTGAACTGTATGGAAGTCTGACAACCAAGGAGTTAAAGATCAAACATTCATCCAGACTGGTAGGAGGGGCAGAGAAGGGCAGCTGGGGTGGAGAGGATGAGTGGTGAGTCAGTGGCTGGTGGACTGGGTGGTTCCACATTTGCGTGTGGATAAACTCAGAGGAACAACTGGGGAGCAAGGCAGGTGGTGCAACCCAGGGTTTCAGTGCGGGGAAATAAAGCCTAAAAATCTCTGGGTGTAAAAACCTGTGGGGGTTGTGGCAGCAGGAGGAACTTTCAGCCTCACAGGAGAGTTCCTTGGAGAGACCCACAGGCTCACAGAATGTACACAAACCCACTCACCTGGGAATCAGCACAGGAGGGGCCCAATTTGCTTATGGGTAGTGGGGTAAGTGACTTAAAGCCAGCTGAGAACCAAGCAAGCACCACTGTTCCCTTTCTGACCCCTCCCCCACATACAGTGCCACAGCACAGCTAACTGGGTTGCCCAGCCCTGGTGAATACCTACAACTCCGCCCTTTACTATGTAACAGGTGTGCTGAGATAAAAAAAAAATATGGCCCAAATAAAAGAAAAGATCAAAGCTCCAAAAATAGGACTAAGTGATGAAGAGATAGCCAACATATCAGATGCAGAGTTCAAAACACTGGTAATCAGGATGCTCACAGAAATTGTTGAGTATGGTTGCAAAGTAAAGGAAGAAGTGGAGACTATGAAAAGTGAAATAAAGGAATATGTACAGGGAACCAACAGTGAAGGGAAGGAAACCAGGACTCAAATCAATGGTTTGGACCAGAAGGAAGAAATAAACATTCAATGAGAATAGAATGAAGAAACAAGAATTCAAAAAAATTAGGAGAGGCTGAGGAACCTTCAGGACATCTTTAGATGTTCCAGTATCTGAATCATAGGGGTGTCAGAAAGAGAAGAGGAAGAGCAAGACATTGAAAACTTATTGAACAAATAATGAAGGAGAACTTCCCCAATCTGGCAAAGGAAATAGACTTCCAGGAAGTCCAGGAAGCTGAGAGAGTCCCAAAGAAGTTGCACTAAAGGAAGCACACACCAAAGCACATCATAATTACATTACCCAAGGTTGAAGATAAGGAAAGAACCTTAAAAGCAGCAAGAGAAAAGGAGACAGTCACCTACAAAGGAGTGCCCATAAGACTGTCAGCTGATTTCTCAAAAGAAACCTTGCAGGCAAGAAGGAGCTGGAAAGAAGTATTCCAAGTCATGAAAAGCAAGGACATACATTTAAGATGACTCTATCCAGCAAAGCTTTCATTTAGAATGGAAGGGCATACAAAGTGTTTCCAAGATAAGGTCAAGTTAAAGGAGTTCATCATCACCAAGCCCTTATTATATGAAATGTTAAAAGGACTTATCTAAGACAAAGAAGATGATCAAAACTATGAATAGTAAAATGACAACATACAACTATCAACAACAGAACCTAAAAAAACAAAACAAAACCCTGACAAAATGAACAACTAGAACAGGAATAGAAACACAGAAATGGAGATCACATGGAGGTTATCAGTGGGGAAGGGGAGAAGGAGAATGGGAGAAAAGGTGGAGGGAATAAGAAGTATACATGGTAGGTACAAAATAGACAGGAGAGGTTAAGGATAGTATAGGAGATGGAGAAGCCAAAGAACTTATATGTACAACCCATGGACATGAACTAAGGAGGGGAAATGCTGATGGAAGGGGTGTGCAGGGAAGAGGGAAAAAAGGGGGAGAAAAATGAGACAGCTGTAATAGCATAATAAATAAAATATATTTTAAAAAGTTTTCTTACCCCTATAGAAAAAAAAAAGAATTGGCTGAAGAGCCTATGTGAGCCACAATAACATACTATACAGAATTACAGTGCTAATAGTACCCAGTCTGGGTCGGTCCTATTACTGCATTCTGGGAACAGGCTATGAGATGAGACAGTGTCCAGCAGGGTTTTTTTGTTTGTTTGTTTGTTTGTTTTTTTGTAGCTGTAAACTAAGAAATAGAAAAAGTGTTGAAAATAAAAATGTCAGTGTGAGCTTACCCTTTATTTGTAACTGGTGAAATTTCAGTAGCTTAGTAAAATGAAGTGAACATTTCTAGTGAGGTAGCCATGTTTAAATATTGAAAGGCCCTGTTTGCCATCAGGAATTTCTGTATTTGAGGGGATTTCCAGAATGTAATTTGGGACGGATGGCTGGCAAAGCATCAGGAGTCTATGCCAGGTTGGGAGGCATAGGCTTTGCTGTCCATTGGCACGTCCTTGCGGGTGACCTCCGTGTGAACAGTGGCGTCATGGGGCATCGTTTTCAATGGGAGGGCCCACTGGGGGAGGCCTCCGTATTCAGTGGTCTCGCTTGCTTTTGTTCTTTCTGTGAGTTAGTTTAATGTACTTTTCATGGATAAGTGAATTAAACTGTTTATGAAGACATGCAAAGCCTTCTTAGGACATGGTGTGGTCTCCTTGTCTTCTCCTTCCAATGATCCAGAACTTCCTGCTGAGGGAATAGTTTGAGAGGACAAGGGTGAAAGGCCATCTTATGGGACCTTGTAGGACAGAAGGTTTCCAGAACGTGGTCACTGAGCACTGGTTCAGCTCACACAGTCAGTTCTTGTTTAGAGTTTTAAAAGGGCCTTCCACTCTTTCAGTAAGTGTCGAATACCTACTGTCCTTTAGACAGTTACGAGAAATATACTGTCCTTGTAACACAGGACAATAAAAATAGTAATGATTGCTTTTGGCTGTTTACACCTCAGTGTGGATTTACTGCTCACATTTTGAAGGTGAATATTAATCTGGTTTATAGCTTAATATAGGTTATAGCTTAATATTAAGTGAATGTTAAGCAGTTTGTTTTAAGAGGAAGTGACACTCTGAGCAGCTACTGCCTTTTAGAGTTGCCTTTGGGGAACGGTCGTCAGCTTCAGTTTTTCTCACAGCTGGGGAAACACAAGCATCACCTCTGGGCTCTTGCTTTGTGCTTCGTTGTGGGGACCAGACTTCTGTAGGGCGCTGTGACCCGTGACAGGCGGGTAGCCCCAGGCCCTGCTTTCTAATGGATGATTTCCCACACTTGCCAGTTTCTAACAGTTACCAAGAGGAACCCATCCACATTCACAGAACCAAATGCCTTCCCCCCAGTCCTGAGTTAGCTTCCCAAGGGGACGCTTTGCACACAATGTTATTGTTGCCAGGTCTTGTCTTCTTGGAATCTTTTGGAGGCTTCCCATCTCTCGAAGAGAAAAAGGCCAGTGTGTGAACATGAGCGGCAAGGGGCTCACGTTGGTCCCTGTGGTCTCTCTTCACACTTCTCCACACGGTTCCTCCCACACTAGCCCCCGCAGTGTTCCTCCAGCAGGAGGACCAACAGGCGCTCCTGGCTCGGTGTTTTTGCACTTGTTCTTCCCTCTCTCCAAAGGTCTTCCCCTGTGTACTCACGCAGCATGCTCCTGCTGCTTCACCTGCTGCAGGGCTTCGCTCACCCAGCACCTTCTTAGTGAACCCCTCCCAGGTCACTCCCCTGAAGTAACACCCCTTCCCCCGGCCCCCACCAGTGGGCCCCTGCACCTCCTTCCCTGATCTCTCCCTACACAGCACTCACCACAAGTTTAATCTCTGCGACAGAATGTAATGCCCTGAAGGGTATGCGTTTTTGACCAGTTGGTCCCATGTAGTGCCTAACACCATGCCTGGTACACAGAGTGGGCTCAGTAAATATTTGCTAATGGATGAATAGTTAATGGGTGGATTTTTATTTAACTAGTCCCTGGTCCTTCTTCATGTTACCCAGTTTCAGGAAACATTGGTATAGCAGATGTGTAGGTGAAATTGAGTGAACCACAGGAAATGTTTATTTTTTTTCTGGTCATTTCTGCCCCTTCTCTGGGTTCTGAGACTTGCTGAATGCCTGGATTTGCTTGTAGCCCCTGCCTGTCCTTCCTGTGAGCAGCACCCTGGCAGGGATGCTGACACATGCAGTGTGAGTGGGGACCTTTCGGGGGTTACTAATCACCCAGGAAAATAATTTTTTTCTGCTGGGAAGCACCTTCATTTGTTCATTTCACCTATAGATGTTCTTTTTCCTGGTACAGTGAATGGTAAATGTGTCCCTGCCTTTGGTATCTTACAGTTTTTAGCTGGATCAACTTCAAATGGATTTGAACAAATATATCTCCTCAAGGGTAATTGCCACTCACAGTGTAGTACTTGGACCAGCATTGGCCTCATTTGGGAAATTTTTAGAAATACAGAATCTCAGGACCACTCTGGACCTATGGAATCAGAATATACATGAAATGGTTAATTTTATGTCAACTTGGCTGGGTCTTGGTGCCCAGATATTTGGTCTAATGTTATTCCAGATGTTCCTGTGAAAATATTTTTTGGGGGCTGGTGGTGAGGTTAACATTAAAATTCATGGACTTTGTATAAGGTAGGTTACCCTCCATGTTGTGGGTGGGCCTCGTCCAGTCAGCTGAAGGCCTGGATAAAGACAAAGTCTGACCTCTCTGGGCAAGGAAGAATTCTGCCAGCAGATGGCCTCAGGCTCAAAGGACATCAGATCTTCCCTTGGGTCTCCAGTCTGCCAGCCCACCCTGCACATTTCAGACTTCCCAATTGCTCTACCATTTTGTGAGCCAGTTCCTTAAACCTCTCTGCCTGTGTACATGTATGTAGATATGTACACATACATACACACACTTTCCTGTTTGTTCTGTTTCTCGGGAGAACCCTGATGAATACAATATGTTTTAACAAAAACCCTAGGAGATTCATATGCATCTTTAAGTTTGAGAAACGTTGCCATAAATAAACTCTTCTGGTAGAGTGATTTTGATGGTAACTGCCTTCAGCTGTAGTTTTATGTGTTTAATTCTGTAACAGGACACGTAAGGGCTGTATGTTAAGGCCACCATTTTAATGCTGCGCAGCAGCTATCTCCTGGATGAATGCCATTTTCTCTGACTTATTGATTACGTTGATTCTATTTTAGGATGCAAATATTTTAGACTCATTTTTCTAGTTTAACTAAGAGTAAAAGTTAGTATGCTTTCCCTCCCCCACCTTACATTTTTGTCTTGGTTTTCTGACATAAACAGTGATGCAGACTCCAGCCAGCAGGGTCTGTGTGTTGTGGCTGCCATGAACAAATTCACACGGACTGCAGAAGTTCTGTGGAGAAAAAGGGACGGCACAGCCACTCTCTGAGAAAGAGAGCACCTCAACCCTTGCCTAGACAAGCTTTTATTGCTTTCCAGTCATATTACATCAAAGAAGGTTCTCCTTCATTACCCTTAGGTTTACTTTAAGTGATTACTTCTTAAAGATAACAAGAAAAAAATGTTGCAAATGCAAGGGAACAATAAAAACAATTGATTTGGTTACACTTCATCCTTGGGACGGCTTAGGCTTAGCGCAGACTTTAGGGAGTTGCTTCAGAGATATACATTAAACATCTGCAGTCTTAACTCTGGATGAGGGAGTTTTAGCAAAAGCAAGCCTTAAAGCAGCCTAGGCACAATGCCGGCCTGGTTCCCCACGGGAAAGTCCATCTGCATGCCTGGGTCCTGCGTGACGCCTTGTGCCCGATCAGTTTTCTGGTTCGGTGCCAGGCTACATTTGCCACTGCCATGCTGATCGGTTTCCTATAAAATAGGATCTCCTTCTTCCCCAAACTTTTACCTTTATGGCCTCCAGACACGTCGGGTCCTCTTAAGAACACTTAGTATTTTACTCTAGAGGGAAATGTTCATACACAGCTGGGGCTGTAGGCCAACTGTGCTTGTATGTGTCTCTTTCATACAGTTGGAATTTTGGGTTCAAATGTCTTATAAGATGTCAAACTGTCTTATAAGATGCTTTCTCAAGTCTTCAAGTATGTGGGTTTTCATGCTTCCTGCACTGTCCAGTGCTGGTTGCTTTATTTCACTGGTTGGGGCTGCCATGAAGGAAGGCATGGCATTCTGTCTGACTTGGTCCTGCGAACTGCAGTCAGGAAAACTTGGTGCCGCAGGCTATCACGCACACGCTTTTCCTACTCTCTAATGAACTTAGTGCCAGCTAGTTTAGGCTGCCTGGACAAATTTCACCATGACATCGTGTTATCCATGGGTTACGTAGAAGAGCAAGGACTCCATGTAAGCAAATTTTCTTGCTATTTCAGTGATATTTCTTCAAGTATCATGTTCTTTAAAAGTGATTGTCACATAATTTGTTGTGTATATTTAATACCGTAAGCAGAAGGCAGCTAAACATAGGTCCGCCCGTAAGGATGACGCGGATCATTGCGTACTCACAAACCCCAGGCTGTTGTACCGTGGGGATGCTCCTCTCCGAGGGAAGTGGCACTAACTGGCACACGGGGCAATTTCCTGCTCCAGCCAGTGACCTCAGGCTGCTGTAGTTTGGGAGTTGTCAGCTTTGGGTTTTTGTGTTGTCATTCCAGGACTGGTTGCTGTCAGGGCTTGCAGCAGTGCATATGCCTCTAGTGTTCTGTCTCCGGAGCTCTTCTGTGTTGGTGCTTCTAATTGGTTGTGTATTTGAAACCTGCTAGAATACCTTACTGGCATACTTTTCAGTGAGGAGTTGGTTCAGAGGCATGCCCTCAGAAGGGGAGCTCAGCGCCGGGCAGGCACTTTTATGGATATGCCTTTGAGCAGCCAGGGGTAGTGAGGTTCATTTTCCTCCTTCAGGTTCTCAGTTTATGCCTTTGGATTATCTCATCATTCATTGATTATTGGCTACGTGCTGTGAGCTAGGAACATCCGAAGGTGAAGTAAACATTTTTACTGTTCTCAGAATCTATTCTGGGGATAGATACATAAGTACAATTTAAAGCCGAGCAGATACTATATCATTCAGTATAAACACTGTACTGTGGGCTTGGAGGAAGAAGAGTTTTTGTGGATTTGACCATGCTTAGAGGAAGATATAAGGATGGAGTGTAAAATGGGAAGGATAGCTTAGTTGAGGAGAGGCCATCCCAGGTGGAAGCAAAGCGTGGGCAGAGGTGGCCAGATAAAGGGTATGTGGGAGGAGTGGCGTTTGTTCAGGTGTGGTTGGGTAAATGTCTGTGGCGGGCATTCAGGGGGACACTGACCTGTCGTTCATGCCTGTCACCCAGGGCTTGTTTTGCAGAGTCGACCTTCTACCCTGAATCAGTGGCTTTGTAGTAAGAATTGTAGAGTGTCACAAATCCTGGAACGATAATGCTGCTGTGCTTGTGTGAGTTGCCCACCAGATGCTCCCACCTTCCTCTGTATCTCAGTGTTCATATCTTACTGCGTTTGGAATGTGGGCCTCTTTCTGTTTTGTGAGCTTTGAAACATTCTGTATATGCTCACTGTGTTTGTAGCATGTAGCTCCTAGAAGGTGGGTAAATTCACTGTGTGAAAACTTAATGAATACCAATATATTAAACGTTGAAAACAAAGATTGCATAGAATTTTTTCTTAACAGGTTTGACCTTTTATAAATAGAAGCTTCACACGCAAGGACCAGCACAGCATTTACTTGTTCTGAATTTTGAAATGTCTTTTTAAAACCCCTTGTAAAATATTTGAAACTTTGTGCTTTCTTATTTTCTAAGAATTGATATCAATAACTGACAGTAGTATTTTTCTTTCTCTTTATAGTACGGCCAAGTACAGCGTGTTGACATTTCTACCTCGATTCTTGTATGAGCAGATCAGAAGAGCTGCTAACGCCTTCTTCCTCTTCATTGCCTTATTACAGGTAACACTTCTCAAGAGCTTATTTGAAATTCAGAACCTGGATTACGTGCAGAATGAGATTTAGCTGAAAGGTCGCTCACCTGGAAATGTGTCATAATCATGCATTACGTGTCATGATGCAGTTTCCTTTCTTCATCCCGTCACCGTCTGCGTGAACAAACAAGCCATCTTTCACAAAGGCAGACTCCTTTAAGTGTGCCTTAAGTTGCAATTACGAAAAGAGTCACTGGAAAATGGCCTGAGGGTCTGGCTCTTAAACTCTTTTCTGTTCTACATATAGCGATGTTGGATAAAATTTTAAAAATATGTGACACACTTAGCTAATTTTTAAAATAAGGTAATTATTTTGGTGTAGCAGACATGGAGAAGAACCACAGAACAGTAAGTGGCGAGTGTCTTTTTTTTTTCTTTTGGTAGAGGACTTTAATTTGTCAACTTCCCTCTTTTGGTCTCTTGTCTTGCAGCAAATCCCAGATGTATCTCCAACAGGAAGATACACCACCCTGGTGCCGTTGATCATTATTTTAACAATTGCAGGCATCAAAGAGATTGTAGAAGATTTTGTAAGTTTTTGCTTTCAGATAATAAAAACCTTTTTTTATTGGATATAACGTAGCTCATTTGTTGCTTTGGGCTTTCTGTTTAAGACAGGACATTAGTCTGTAGCTTACACTAGCCTCTCAAAGTTCATGATGGTGTTTTTTGGGGCGCAGGGGGGAACGTGTGCATGCAGTGTCCTTAATATCCTACAATGACACAGAAGTAGTTCAGACCGTGTTTTTTAATGTGAGTTCCTGGACCCCCTTTGGTTTTTTATCCCTGATGTTCTCCTGTAGAGTTTGCTGATTTGGTGGCAAATGAAGGACTGTATTGCTGTCCAGCGTGCCAGCATATTGTGCTGGCTGTGCCCGAGGTAATTTTACAAGAATCTTCTCCCTCCTCATACTGATTTCAGTGTGTCTCCAAGGTCATGGCTACAACCATATTTGTACTCCATCCTCTTTTCCAAGTCTGGGCTCTTTCTCCCCACCTCACCCCCCATACTTGCAGTATCTAGCAGGCATCATATGTGCATTTTTTTTCTGGGAATAGGTAAGTGAATAGATGTAAAATGAATCAAAGCAAGGTACTTTGCCCTAGAAATTTTTTTTTATCAATAAAGTGAATTCAATCATTGTTGTGTTTACCATACTGAGTCATTCCTTCAGTCTGATGTAAAACAAAAGAGGAGTGAGAAGTTTCGCACTTCAAGGTGCTTGTTCATTGTTAGAACCTCTATACAGTAATTTGAACCAGAGCAGATGACATGTCTTCCCTTTGCTGCACTCGTCCTCTGAAGTAGCGAGCCATGCTGGTTGCAGGCCATTGAACTGAATTGGAGAGTGGTAGCATTGCAGGCAGTTGGTTTCCTGCACCACCGCCCCCCCCGCCCATTGATCTTTGCTGTCTGCTGTTTCAATTATTCATTTGGAACTTTTGAATCTAAGAACCTTTTTTCTTTCTGTAACAGAAGCGACATAAGGCAGACAATGCAGTTAACAAGAAGAAAACCATAGGTAAGATACCAGGCTGGTCACTTTTTCCACTAGAAAACCTGAGAACAAAACCTGTGTTTAAGGAATTTTAAACAAGTAGTTAATGGTGTTGAGATAAATGGGGGACATGATCTATAAATACCTTAAAGAAACAGCAAAATGATAAACAAATGCAGTAAAATGTGAGTCCTGGCAATTAAGATTTGAATAGGACTAGTATATTTTAGAATTTTAGAAAAGGTTATAATTTTCAGGAGCTCCACATATTTTATATAAAAAAAGTCCTAGCATTCATATCCTTGTTTGCAATTGCTCCCTACCTCTCTCTGCCTAGCTTTTCCTGTATTGGTTTCTAGAACATTAGCTATGTTTGTGCGGGGTGTTTGTTTTGTTTTTGGTAAATATTGTGACAGCAGGGTAACTTTTCTTCTTCTGGGCTAAATGTGAAATAGATCTAACTTACACGCATGCATCTGTGTGCGTGTGCATGCGTGGAAGCACACAGGGCACATCGGCATGTAGACTGGGGCTCTGTTGTAGGGAGTGGCGGCGTCACTCCTGTGTGTCTGAGAACATGGTGTGTTTGAATTAAAAGTGGAATTTAGGAAGGAGCCTTTTGGATTTGGGAAAGCTTATTTTGATTATTGTCAGTATTAACCAGTATAATTTTTTTTCTTTTTCAGTGTTAAGAAATGGTATGTGGCATACCATTATGTGGAAAGAGGTAAAAACTATTTTTAAAGATCTACCAGAAAGTATTGATGACTTGTAATTAATTGCTGGTATTGATTACAGTATAAAGTTTATGTTAAGACACAGGTCATTCCTGTTTAATGTGCTTCATGTTGTGGAGTTTTCCCGTGAGGTTTACTTAGAACTGATGCATGTCTTCATTCCCTGCGCCTTCTAGACCACGCTCACTGTGTCAGTCGAATTGTGAAGTTCACTGTCCCTCGTGGATATTTCTGAAACCGCTAAGCATTTTCTAGTTTCTAAGTTCAATTTAAGAAACATTTTGCCCTGGTGGTGTGGTTTAGTTGCTTGGAGTGTTGTCCCATAAACTGGAAGTTCATGGGTTCAACCAGGGCACATGCCTAGGTTGCATTCCCCGTTTGGGGTTTGTACGAGAGACAACCAACTGATGTTTCTGTCTCTCATTGATGTTTCTTTCCCTCTTTCTTCCTCCCTTTCCCCTTTCTCTAAAATCAATAAGCACGTCCTTGGGTGAGGATAAGAAAGATAAAAAGAAACACTTTCCCTGGTCTCCCATTCTCTTTACCTCAATTCAATTTTTTAAAGGTTTTTTAACTTTTTGGATTCAATAAGGGGGTGGGGTGTAAGGGTTGGAAACCATCCCACTTCAATTCTGAGGTGGGGCCTATTGGGGACCACCAGTAGTTGCTGCTCTTAACTCTACAGCATCCAGAAGGGCTAGTCTCCACATCCCGGAGGCATGAAGTCTGCAGTGTTTGGGAATTGTGTGGTGTTTTTGTAGCTTATATTGATGAACAGAGAATTTAGAAGAAATATTCTGTGCCATCTGCATTTCTCAGATCTGATAAAATTAGCTTTTTAAGTGAGTCTCTGTTTTAGCTGGACCTTAAAAGTCACAGATGGTTTTGGGGGATGACTCTCATTTCTCCACTGTTCAAAGCCAATTTACATGATTTCAAAAGAAAATTACTTTTTAGAAGTGTAACTTAGAATAATTTCTCTTGGTAAATGTTTAGTAAGCAATGTTTAAAATTGCTCCTGTGATCTTTAATCTGCAAAATGCCAGTGATATGGGAACTGTAGTTTTCATTTTAGTTTTAGTTTTGTTTTTACTTTGTTGTAGGAGCCCCTTTGTAGTGTTTTCTGGTAACACCTCAACCTTGGTAGCAACCCAGAAGTCCTGTACTGCCAGTATTAATTGACCTCACTCTCACTTGGAAGTGGGGTGGTTCTTTGTCAAGGGGCTGGAAACTTGACCTCAGAGAGGGTAGAAATGCTGTGGAGAGCAAGGACTCCCACGGCATTTTGGAATGGCCTCTTTCTCTAAGTTCCTGCTGCCAGCCTCCTCCCCTGAAAGGCGCTGATACTGGCTGGAGCAGAGAACAGCGCGGATTTGGGATGATGACTCAGCTCGAAACAGCAAAGAGGGGAGTGATGATCTGTGAATCCTGGGCCCGGAGTCCGGAGTCCGATGGCCTCTCGAACTCCTCATACACATTTGGAGGAAAAACAACAACAACTTGTTAATACGATTTGCTACACATTTTATTTCAATTAAAAATGTATTGTTTGTTTATTTTAACGGAGCTCTAGTCATGTACCAGACTGTGTTAGGCATTGGGGACACAAATAAGGAGCTTGGCGCTGCTCTTGAGGAGCTGTTTTCCGGTGGCTGTCAGACTTTGGTGGGCCTCCCAGTCACCTGGAGGGCTGGCTGGTACAGCACGAGGGTTGGACCACACTGTCAGAAGCACTGATTCTGCTGTTCGAGGGCGGGCTCTAGAATTTGCATTTTTAACAAGTCCCTCGGTGAGGCTGATGTTGCTGGTCTGGGGACCACAGGGCAGAAGCACCGGTGTGGTGGAAGAGATAGGCAGCTAAACAGTGTGCAGTGCAGGCACTGAGCTCTGGGAGGGGGTCGGTTCAGGAGCTCTGGGGACACCTGGGTGGGTCAGGAAAGGCTCCCATTTTGAGATGCTCTAGTGTCCTCTTGAGGGATGAACAGGAAGCAACCGGTTTAAGACAGAGGAAACTGGGTGGAACTCCGAGATGGCTGGGAAAGCCAGGCACATCTGCAGAACTGCTCAGAACAGGATGAGAATGTGGGAGAGGACAGGTGATGAGAGGGCCGTGGTAACAAGTGCCAGAGATGGCAGGCACAGTGGAATCAACTAGCTTCGAGCTTCGCAAAGCGGTAACCACTCATCTGAACTGCCAACACAAGTCAGCCATGCCCAGGATGTAGCTGAACCCTTGGTAAATGCTGAGAGGCAGCTCTGGGGTGGATCTTGACAACTTTGGTTGACTTTGAGAAGACTTTTGGGCTTATTCTTCAAAATTCAAAGACTTGAGAAATCCTCTGAGTGAATTCAAGGATCAGGGTGGTGGGGTGCAGTCTCTTGTCCTTAAAATTTCTTGCTCTAGATAGTTATCCCCCCACTGAAGGGATAACTAGGCATAAGAACACCAAATAGAAAGCCATTTTCAAACAAAATTCCAAGTAGTTTCTTATGTACATGCAACTTCTTAGTACTTTGTTACTGGGGAATAATTGTTTCTTTATTTCAATAATAAAGATGAGAGAAAGCCCTAATTTCCCTTGTCTTCCCATGTTGAATTTTAAAAAATCTACTGCTTTTTTTTCTTTTGAAAACATGGCTAATATTCCTTTCTAGTTTTTAAAACTAATTGCTTCTTCTGATTTTGTCCTATGTAATTAAACTATTCACATAAAATATTTTTATACTTACAAAACATTTTCAATTTTCATAGGCATTTCTTGCTTTTGCACTGATTCTTTTAAAATAGCTCTGTAGCATTTATTCTTTGACTTCTCTTCATTATGGAAGATACTTTAATTATATGTCTTCCTTTTGCCTTAAAAGCAAATACTAACTTCAAATGTACATGGTTCTGGAATTTAACTTTGACCACCCTTTCCTGTGTCGAGCCTGATTCCTTAGACTTCCCACACACTTTGATAAGCAAGTCACAGCAATCATAGAACACCCTTTAGTAAACCTTTCTTTTTTTTTATTGAAAATTAAATGGCTAGGGCCATTCTCCCAGATTGTAAAATCCAGTGGTTTTTCACAAGTATCACGTTATGTGCAATTCTTGAATTCTAAGACAATAGTAACGTGGGTTAGAATAAGAGACAGAAAAGATAGTGCCCATTTTGAGTTTTGAATGGTTAGTGTCCTGGGAACGTCCTTCCTTGTGCTGTCAGAGAATTTGCCGCCCTGCACTTTCACACTGCGAGAGCCCATTCACTTAACACTCCCGCTGGCAGAGACCAACTCTTACTTAACATGTGCCCATTTCATGCCAGGTGAGTGTGTTTGCTTCCTTAATCACTGCATCAGCCCTAGAAAGTCAGTGGTGGTGTGTCCCTATTTTATTAGTGAGGACATGGGAGTTCAGAGGTGAAGAGCTTGTCAAGATCCCAGAGCCGGGTTACTTATGAAGCTGGGATTTGAGCCCAGGCCCGCCTGACTTGAAAGCCCACATTCCATTCAGTCAGGTGCTTATGTGATCTTACTTAAAGGATTTATAGCCACTTGGCCATGGTGCTAATTTTCTTCAGACACCTGTTTTCTTGGCTTGGGGTCTTCTGTCCAGCGGAGTGTTTCTCTTGGTGGTCTCTGGCTTAGGCTATGATTATTTTTCTGGCAACTTCTTGAGACTATATGAATCTTCTGTTTTATGTGGTATATTTCTGGGGGACCTTTTAGGTGGACTGTTCATGGATGAATTTAGTATTGCCTTTTTATCAGACCACTGGCCAGATTGCTGAGTTTTAAATCTGGGTTGTATAACCTTGATTGAATTATTTCACTTTGAGCCTCAGTTTTCCCATTTGTAAGATGGGATGATGTATGTGTTTTAACTCAAACGATCCTCAGTGTAATCCCATGAAATGAGTTCTGTTGGTTTCATCAGCTAGATGAGAAAACTGAGACACTCAGTGTTATAGAACAGACCTGGGGAGGAGGGTGGTGAACAATATACTATTACCAAATGGTCCCACCCTTATGCTTTGGGAACCCCCCACCCTGTACTAGGTTCACCTTGCCCACCACCAGGGAAAGATGTCTCTCAATGCCAGAGATTGGTTAAAAGGAAAGGGATTATTTATTTAAAGAGTTATACAAACTTAAGAGTAATAACTTAATGTCTTCATTGAGATCCCAAAGTCCTTCAGAATACCCACAATATGCACAGTTCTTCCTTCCCCCTTTGCCCAGTGTGGGGTTCCGTATCTCAGAAAAAGAAGTCCTTGGTTCTTCTCTGCCTAAGCCACGTGGTCCCAAAAAGATACCGCATGGCTGCCGCGCCTGGGTTTAAATCCCAGCACCAATCTGATTCTCCCATACCATTTCCAAGTCCTCCCACAACTGGCCACAGCTGCCAGCATTCTTGTATTCTTCCAGCTTTTCTGGGCTGCCATAATAAGTCTGGGCAGGTGTGGCCCTGTGGTGTGGAGCCAGTCACCTCCAAGCTCTCATGCAGGCTTTGTAACCAGGGGGAGTTGCCTCCCAGTTATATCATGGGTTGAAGTCACTGCCATCCCCCTGGCTCAAAGCACGGCCACAACTGTTTCACATATCCATGAAACCAGTTAAAGGTTATAGATATGTTAAATGACCTTTCTAGAGGTTATCTGCAAAACTGTTGCAATTCAAAACAATTTTCAATGGCCCTGCTCCATGAGTCCCATCCCCCAACTCAGACTTGTGGGGGCAAGGACATCCTATATACATATTTTTGTAATATTTCCTGGACACCGAGTTCTGGACCCCATTACAAATCCCTGTTTGGGCCCCCCGCTTGACTTCACCCTGTTACAATAGGACTAGTTCAAGGTTACTCATAGCTGGTAAGGAGATGGGACACAACTGGAGGATTTGAATTCAGAGCTGTGCACTTAACCAGTCTACCCAACTGCATACAGGTGGCACTGCCCCACAGGTCAAGCTATGGAATTTGTAAGTGGATGAATGATTATAAGAAAAAGAGACCGTGATAGTTCTGACTCATCTTTCTCCCCTTCCCCTTTCTTTTCTTTTTCCCTTTTCATTCAGTATCATTGCAAAGAGGGAATAGTACATTTGTCTGTACTGAATGATTATACTTTTGTTCTTCTCAGGGAAAATAATTTGGGCTTCTCTACCTTGAACTTCATGGCATAGTATGACATAGTATTATAGTAATTTTTCTTCAAATACTTAACCACATTTATCACCATTTGTGCTTTCTTTTCTTTCACACTTCTCTGTCCTTGCCCCTGGTTTTCTAGGTGACAGTGGGAGACATTGTGAAGGTCGTCAATGGGCAGTATCTCCCAGCTGACATGATCCTGCTATCCTCCAGGTCAGGTGTGCTAGAGTGGGCACAGTTTTTGAAATAATGTTAAGAAATAACAAAATTTTAAATGGTGACTGCTGACATCTCGAGCTACCCTTTCCCTTCCACCCTGAGTCACCAACTTTCTCTCTCTGGCCTATTCTTCCATTACCTGTCATTTGCTCTTTCTTGCCTTAATCCTAAATTTTCTTTCTCCTATTTATTCCTTTGTCCCTTTGGGGGGAGCTTTTTCACATGTATCCATTCATTTTAGTGTCATGGCTATTTTGGGCTATTCCTTATTGTAGGGAAACATGCAAAAACATTCAAGAGCAATAATCACTCCGGGTGGCAGCATGCCTGAGACTTCACATCCAGTCTCCTGAGGGGTCCTGCTGACAGTCTCTGCTGCAGAAAACCCTTTACTGGCTTTTCAGAGAACGGCAGGCATTTTCTTACTGTAACTGTGACCTGCAGATGGTGTTTCCTCTTCATTCATCCACGTTTTGCTCCCCTTCTGCCCAAGTATTATCTCCATGTTTTCTAGGTATTTTTTACTAGAAAAGTATCATCACTAAGTGGCTTAAATACACAACACAGTCCTTGACTTTTCTTTGGCTTGATACATAAGATTGTATGTTAAAGAATGAGTGACAAAAGTAGAGTAAGAATACTCTTGAGTTAAAGATGAAATGACATGAGGTCAAGACTAAAACTTCCTATATTCCTGTTGGAAATTGTAGATGCTCACCTTCTGTGCATATTCTTTGGGTTGAAGACAATGTTTCTTTTATTGGATTTGATCACACATGCGATTTTAAGCCTTAATGTGAATTTTCTGCTTGAGATAAAAGGTTTAAAAATAACCCTTTTGTCTCAAGGTAATTTTTATCTCAAGGTATCTCAGTGGTTATTTTTAACCACTACTCAAGGTAGTGGTTAAAGCACTCCCTATGTGGGGCAGCATTCATGTTCCGTTATGAAGCAAATCTTAGTAAAATGTGGATTACTTGCTGGTTTTGGGTCAGATTTCTGGTTGTGGCCCTCAGAAAACATGGTTGCAATACAAGACTGACATCTGGTGGACATTCAGGGGGGGTCATTTGTCTGCACTTAGTGTCAAGCAGCCTGCTGACTACATTGTTCCGTGGATCGTCCCAACAACCCTGGATGTCCTTACTTTACACGGAGAAGGTAGAGAAGCAGAGACATTGAACAACTTGCTGAAGCCATGTAGCCAGTAGAGGTAGTGCCAGGTCTTAACTTAGCTGGTGGGTGGCGCAGTCCCTTCTCTTAGCCACTGACAATGCTGCCTACACCCAAAGATTGCAGGTACTAGTACCTGCTCTACTTAATTTTAGTTTTTGAGTTTTCTGCCCTTAAAATCAGATGCTCCAATTGAAAAGTTGCCTGTAGATAGAGTTCAAGGAGCAGGGCTGTAGAGGCTTGCCAAGCCTGTGCCTGGATCCCTGAACCCCCATGGCTGTAACTTTTCAGAAGATGAGTTTGTACTGCCTGGGGAGGCTCTTTTGGTCAGGAGGAGGGGGCAGGGTTCAGACTTCAAGGGTCTCCCGTACCCATTGGCTAGGACATCGTGTGCTTGCCCTAACCTGTTCCTCCTCTTCTCATTTACTCTCAGTTATTTCTGTTACTTGAGGTCAAGCGGCCATTAGGTGGGGCCCATAAGGGCAGATCATTTGTGTTGGTGCTGAGCCCCAAACACGAGTGTTTGTCTTTCTACCAGTTGCTGCTACTAAAGTGATCCTTTATACAGTTGGCCCTTGAATTGCACAGGTTTGAAGTATGTGTGCCCACATACATGTGGGTTTTTTTTCAGTAGCTACCATTTTCCTCCATGGTTGGGAGGATGCAGAGTGCCAGCGATGCTCATTGGTCTATGACCATTTTATGTGGGGGACTTGAACATCCATGTTTGCTATGGGAGGTCCGGGAGCCAACTGCCTGTGGATACCAAGGGACAACTGCGGGCATTTAAATTTACGGGGAGTTAAGAGTTAAGCTTGGGTTTTTTACTGCTCAGTGGGGGTCGGTGTAGGTGCCCCTAACTCCTTGGGTTGTTCAATGGTCAACTGTAGCACTATTCTGAAGGGCTGGTCTACAGGAATAGTTTCCTTAGAAGAGTCTTTATGAGCTGCGCATTTGTGGAAGGACCTTACTAAACTTTGGCTTTTCTCCCCTCTCTGCTTAGTGAACCTCAGGCAATGTGTTATGTTGAAACAGCTAATCTAGACGGGGAGACGAACCTTAAAATACGTCAGGTAAAGTTACCTTTTGTGATTCATATTGTCAAGGAGGCCCAAACCTCGTCCCCACATGTACCAGTCAGTGCTTTATCAGGAGGAAAAAAAATTTCTGCATGGAAGGTTATGCCTTAACACTGATGGAAGCTATGGGGAGGACATGCCTTCTATTATGAGGGGAACTGCTTTAGAGTGATGGTGGACCTAAGCAAATGGGCTCCATCCATGAATGGGTCAGGAAGGGGGTCATGCCTTAACTTAGATCTCACTGTGCTCTCTGCCTGTTGGTGCCTGTGGGGAGAGCCTCTGGGGGTTGAGCTGCATGGTGGAAACAGCACCTACAGGGAGAGATGAAGTTAGACGAACAGTGGGTACCTCCCTTTCCATTGTTTTCATTGAGATTCTAATTCTAGAGAGTGATATTAGATACAAAATTTTCATCCTTTAAATAAAGCTATTCTTACCATATTTTAAAATTCTAGAATGAAGAATAGTCTTCAATATAAGAGACATCTGAAGAATTTGCCACCTAAATTTTCTGTTGTATAAAGTTGAATTTGATAATTCTGTTGACATATCTTTGTTTTCTACCTCAAATATTTGATTTAGACATTTTTTTTCTCTTAAGGAAGAGTTACTGTGTGCTAGATATCACACTGTATTAAAGGGATACTTTATATTTAACACCAGTATTAGAATATAGCTCATGAATATGCTTTTCTGTAAGGTATTTGAGTACATGAATTGTTACTAAACACGGGTGTTTCCAGCACAGTGGTGGAATCTTAACTTTCTGCTTCATTGAATTCATTTGAAACTTTTGCGTTAGGTTGCTGCCCGTGAACAAAGCTGCCCTGATGTCGATCTTGTGGGTTGATAGTCTGATCCCTTAGCCTTCCCAAGTTATTTCATTTTAGAGGATTCATCATTTAGATTAACAGTGGGGATGTGGAATGTTGTCCCTCAATGTGGAAGATTGTAATAAATTTCCTCTTTTGATTTACCATTTTAGGGTTTGAATCACACAGCTGATATGCAAACAAGGGAGGTATTGATGAAGTTGTCTGGAACTGTGGAATGTGAAGGGCCCAATCGCCACCTCTATGACTTCACTGGAAACTTGAACTTAGATGGGAAAAGGTATCACTTTCCCTTTTCTTAGCATTTTTTATTTTTTGAATGGGACTAAGAATTACTGGAGCTTTGGAAAATATTAGTTTGTTTTCTGGTTTCATGATATCTCAAAAAGAGTGGGATTTCTTCATGTTTAGCTTAGATATAAACTTTTTAGGAACCACTATTTCAATCAATTTCAACCATCCCTGAAATTTAAAGAACGAACTGATTTTTGTTAAGGAAGAACAGCCAGAGGGTCTGGAATGAGACTCACAGCACTGGCCTGTTATTTCTGTGTGTATTACCTGCCAGGGAGGGGAGATGGCTTTGACTGCACACTATTATCCAGAAAAGCGGAAGGGAGGTTTCTGAGGTGTATAAAAAAAGCTAATGGTGTCATCAGAGAGGCCCTTAAGTAGGATTTGTTTTTAGAAAGTCAAATGAAAGGAACAACATCAGTTTTCCTTGAAAATATCCACTGCCCTGTTGTCTATATTCTGTCGTCTTTGTCTCTTGGCATTGTTTTATTGTCGGAGAGTCATTTTTCGTGCAGTTTGACCTCTGCTTATCTGTAATCCACATGCTGATCAGTGCTCTCCACCTGTAGTTTTTGAACAGACCCATAGAGAGGGACCTGATGATGGGAACCAACCCAAAATGACCATGACAATTGCATGGGACTGCTCTCTCTCCTCATGTCTCAGTTCATGTGCAGAACCATTCATTCCACTGGTTCCCATTTCGAGTTTCTAAATTATCACTTGGCCTTTTAGCTGATCATTGTCATTCTTGACAAATTCGATATTATAGCTTTATTGCTATTTTTTCTTATAATGAACTCTAAAATAAACTGGGTTTCCCAAATGAATAAACATCTGATTATCTGAGCAATTTCTTTCTTTGGTTTTATAACCAGATTATAAGAGACACAATTTCCTTTAACATTTTATAGGAAAACAAAAAACAATTTTTTTGTAATGATGAATGGATAAGAGAAACCTTTCTGGTGGGTCTTTTTTTTTTTAGATTAAGTTAATGATAACCTTCCTTGACTCTGTTCATCAGTGAAATAATTCAAATTTGAGTAAAGGAAACATTTGATTTATGTGGGTTTATGTTTAAGGGGAAAGCTCATGCTCATATGTCAGACTATCATTGAATATAAATATTATTTCTTGTTTTTAGCCCTGTTGCCCTTGGGCCTGACCAGATCTTATTAAGAGGTACACAGCTTAGAAATACTCAGTGGGTCTTTGGCATAGTTGTTTACACTGGACACGACACCAAACTCATGCAGGTAAAACATTTCTATGCTGAAAAACAATGCTGATTTTAGTCTTTAAAAAATTTTTGTTCTGTTTTTATGGCATAGAGAGTAGAACTGTAGATGTTGCATTTAGGAAGCTTGAGTGTGTCTATGAACCTAAGTTTGGAAAGGAAGTGCCTTTATTTTGGTTCTTTAGGTAGTTTCTCATAGATTTCTATTATTATGTCAGATGTTGTTACCTCCTGCTTGAAATATCAATGGTATTGTTTTCCATATTTAGGAGGACAATCAGTTGTAACACATTTTATCTGCTGGGCTTGAGCGATGACTTGTTCCTTTTTTATTTCTCTCACTGTTTTTGCTCCTCACTCCATTAATTAGGATTCTACAGTGAATTGTCTTAGTTAACTGAATTTTAGACAATTTAAAATCAGTTATGTTGAACTAATGTTTATTCTTTAGAAACAAAAAAAAATTAGTGAAAATGATGTTGCTCCTTCTCCCTGTTAATATTTTTAATGTTATTAGCTGTGAATTTGCAGACCACATATATATTTGGACACATTTTGCTAGACTGTGTTGAAATTCAACATCAATTAGTGTCCTTATGTGTCACTTCTTATATTTTATTGGTATCACTTGGCTATCTTATTTCACTAATGGTAGCTATTAATGAGGATTGACTTTTCATCTTGTCTGCCTTTTTCGTATCATTTCTAAAGCACATATTTAACTATATCATTAACTTAAAAATGTCCAGTGACCACTGCGCACTGTGTCTTGTGCCATGCTGAATGGATACAACAGTGAAAGGCCCAGCCTTACCCCTGGTAACCACAGGCACTTAGGAGTAGCAGGGAATTAGGAAGTAGAGAGACCATTGTTATAACGCATATCATTACAGAGTGCTCTGGTGTATACAGAAGGTCAACCAACCCAGGTTTGGGGGTGCCAGTTGGCTAGTTACTAAGAATGATACTAAGAAGCATACTTGAAGTGTAGAGTTGGAGAAGGGAGGCTATTGTGTTAGTCTATCTTAGAGGTCAAATGAGTTAAATACTTGTTAGAACAGAGGAAGCGATAGACTCATGTGTCCACACCAGCTGGGTAATGGAGCTGAGACAGAGGCAGGAAATGGGGAGGATTAAAAGGGTTGAGAGACTCACTGAAGTTGAAGAAGATTGTTAGAGCTGCTGAGTGACAGCTGATCCATGTGTAGGGTGCTTGTCTTTGAGTTCTAGGGTGGAGGGTGTGTAGAATGGGGAGAGGTGGGAGTGAACCGTGGGAGTAGGAAGCTAAAAGTAGAGCTGTTGGAGGGCATTTGATGTTGAGGAGTAAAGGACTGAGAGACTACACCATTTGATGGGTCACTGCTGTCACTTCGAAGATTGCATTGTGGCAAAACTGGGGTAGAGATGGATGCTGTAAGCCAATTGCTCGTCTTCAAGGAGTGAAGGGTCTGAGAGATGGGTGGACTTGCTGAGGGAAGAGGTGGAAGGTAGTGTCAAGGAATGGCATGAATTGTACAAGTGGGTTTTTAACATGGTGTTAGAGGAGTAAAATGTCAGCAGTATTATTGGGTTCCACATGTACATTCAGTAATATTCTCTTTAGATTCTGAGGGATGCGAGTCTTCACTGGAGCACCCTCTGCTCGCAGGGCCTTCAGGAAAGGGTGTCCTCCACTGACTAAGACAGGGGCAGAACAGCTTTGGAAAGAGGGCGGGGATGTAGGGAAGTGTTGGTCCTTGAATGGTAGGGCCCAGGGTGGTGCAGTGGTTGCAGTGAGTGTGTGAGAGAGTGGGGTCCATGCAGCTCAAAAGTGAATGGCTGGTGAATGCTGAGAGGCAGCTCTTGGATGACCCTCATTCAGTATGTCGACATGTGCCCGATCCATCCTCCCTGCTAGGTCCTCGCCCACTGGCAGGCGCTCACTAGTTCTAGGTTTGGTTGTTCTGAGCCTCCTGTATGTGAAGACTCTTGATAAATAGTGCTCTGCTACCTATTGCATATTTTCTGGCTTTCTGAGTCAGTGCCAGTGTCCACTCTCTGACACTTTTGGAGCTCCACTCATCACAGGTCACTCCTGTTTTTCTATGAACTGACAAAGAGATCACAAGGAGATTGAATTTGCGCAGGGCCCCAAATCTAGTTTTCAGACTGTGCATATTACAAATGTATCCATTCTTCAAGATTCCCGATACACTGGTTGTTTTCTCAGGCTGTCGCTGTTTTTCGGGATCATATATTGGTAATACAGCTTTGTAGTGGAGGTGTGTGAGATCACTGTTACACCTAAAATAAACCCATTGTCTCTTCAGTCAGCAAGGTGTGCGCTAAGCCACCTTATGAATCTGCATGCCGTGAGTGTGATGGGCACCTTTCCTTGCAGCCAGATGTGATAAACCTCTTTGCAAGGCCCATGACATGTTGACTGAGTGTGGAGGAATGGAAAGCCCCAGAAGTGTCCATGCTAGAGTCGCTGTGCCTTCAGGGCTGAAACAAAAGAAAAATGATGAGCTTTCATGGGGAATAGAATATACATGCATAGCTGGAAGCCATCCTGGTTGGGAGATGACATGTTTCCTCTGTACGTGTGCTGCTGGACTGCAGAGAGGAAATTCGATTGCTTTAGGGATCTTCTACTTGTCTTTCAAACTCTCCCCTCAATGCCTTCCATTCTTCAAATTTCCCTTGCTTCATGTTGAGTGTAGTTACATGTAGAAATATTTCAGTGTCTACTGCTTCTGTTGGTTGATTTAATGGGAAAGAGAGGTGTTATCACAGAAATCACAGCAAATACTCAGGGCCCCATGTACTAAGCAGTTTGCTTGTGTTTACTCATTTCTCTCTCACAGTGGCTCTGTGAGGAAGATACTGTTATTTCCATCTTTTAGATGAGGACACTGAGAATCAGAGCGTCTAAGTGTGTTGCCAAAGTCACACACCCAGGCAGAGAGAGAGCTTTGTTTTAAAACTTGGCAGCCTGGTCCCTGAGCTCACATTCTAACTCATATTCTTCAGACTGCTTTCTTAGGAGGAAATGAAATACGTAACATTGAGGTCAGATATAAACTTTTACAGAAGATGACATTTTGGCCTGTTTCCATTAAGAGCTTTGTTACTCAGTACTTCCTAAGAATTTTATAGAACTTATGATGCTAGTTGGAATTTCACACGACAAGCTGCTCCTCGGAAGTGGACATGTCAGCAGATGGGAATGAGTAGGGCCAGCTTGGCTTTCCACTCAGTGTGTGTGTTGAAGCCTGAAGTTTCGGGCTCTTGTGTTGCATGAGAGATAACTTTTCCCACCTCTGTTAACTGGCCAGGATTTAACTCCAGGAAAAGATCAGAAGTTCACAAATGAGAAAAGTCACAGAAATGATGTTTATTGTAATTTTTTTCTGCCTGTACCTCCAATGAATGTTTACTTAAAATGATAAGGCCATCTCTAGTTTTAAAAGACTGGGATGGGCAGTCTTGGAACTGGTCTCTTGGCTCTTGACCTGGGGCCAGAGGTGATGTGTTATCCTCGTCAACCTTTAGATGGCATTTGATTGACGTTAGGTCAGCTTTTACTAATGGATTTTCACGTAGATTTTAGAGGACTTTTAAAAAAGTCTGTCAAGGGCAAATAGTTTAGAGAGCTAGAGTGAAAGGGAGAAAAGAGCATATTAAGGAAGATGCTGTTGTGCTGTTAAGATAGTTACTGGACTTAGCTTTTCAAAATCTCCACTCTGACACTTCCCAACTCCCACCCCCGCAGAAAGCCTTGGCCGTAAGAGTAGCATTGCTGGGCTTGGCGATACTTTCCAAGAATTTGGGTACTTTCAGAGATGTTATGGTATGAGTTTTTCTATGGAACTGAGGAATTGCCTTCTATTTTCATCTTAATTTTATTTTCAAATCGTGACTTTATTTGCATTCTTTTCAGAGGCATTTTCATCTTAGTTGTGTTAATGTTCAGATAAATGGAGAACAGGGCAGAGTGCTGACTTATGTATGGACAATGCATCATTTTTGTGGCTCATTAGTGCCTTATAAGCTTTAAAATCCCTTGATCTTTGCAAGTCAGTATTGTCTCTGAAGAGACAGGCTCATGACTCATGGTAAGAGGCCTGCAGACTTAAGCTCCTATGCCCATCTCCCCCAGAAACAACACAAAGTTGTGATGTTACAGTTCTGTAGGTTGGAAGTCTGATATAGAGTGTCTGCAGGGCAGCATTCCTTTCTATAGAACACTCGGGGAAGCTCTAGAGAAGAATCTTTCTTGCCTTGTCCAGTCTTTCTAAAGGCTGCTTGAATTCCTTGGCTCAGGACCACCTTCCTTCATCTTCAAAGCCAAGTGTTGCATCTCTGTGACCATGCTTCTGCAGTTACACTGCCTGGTCAGGGACCCATGTCATTAGTGCTTAAATCCGGTCCACTTGGATAATACAATATAATCTCCCCAATCAAGGGTCTTAATTTAATTACACCTACAAAGTCCCTTTTACCACCTAAAGTAACATGTTCATAGCCTCCAGGTATTAGGGAAACAGCTGCCCACCGCATTCACCTTCAGGAAACTTTTAATAAAATGACTTTAAGTGCCTGTCTAGTACAAACAGTTTTACTGACTTTCCCACTGCTGAGAGGATATAGTCCCAAGTTTCCCACCTAATGTGAAGTGGGCCTTGGATTCAGCTTTAATGAGTATGTCTAGACTCACTTCCCAACACTAGCCTCTGTTCTCGCTGGGCTGGTTTCCCCACCAGTGGTGAGAGCTCCGGCCATGCACACTTATAGATGTTAGGTTGTCTTTCTGCTTTTGTTCTACCTTCCTGTTTGCATTCTGTTTATGATTTGGGACTCCATTCGGATCTCTGCCGGCCACTAGAGCTTTTTTCTGACTTTTCTTGCTTGTTTCTTGTTCAGTTTTCCAAACGAATTATTTGTCCATCATTTATTTTAACACCTATTGATGTTCTATTTTGCATTATTGATGTGTATGTGTTCATATGTCTTTTTTCTCAATAAATGTGTATTTTTGAATCTATCTTTGTATATTGATTGTAAACCTAATTATTACTCTGAAGAGTCTCTCTAGATTTGTAGGATATAGAATCTTTCAGTTTTTCTTGAACTAGAAACATTCTGATTTCTTTTACATTGGACTTAAATGATTTGGAACCTGTTGTGTTCAAAGATAATGCAAGTAGCTAATTTTATGCTAACTTATAATTACATATAAGAAGTATAGGTTGAATCCAGTAGAGTTGAAATGTGTTTTTTAACAAGGCAGAATGTGTCCTCTGTCATCTTTATTTAAAACTAGCTGCTGATTAAGGAGTATGGTACACTTTTTAATTTCACTGGTTATTTGGCAACAATAGCCTTTTATTTTTATTTGTTGAATTTAGGTAACTTACTTTTTTTTCCCCCCACTCCTTGCCCCTGAGTCTGTGTCACCCTTACTGATTTTAAATGCTTTTGTACAGAATTCCACCAAAGCTCCTCTTAAGAGATCGAATGTTGAGAAAGTGACCAATGTGCAGATCCTGGTGTTGTTTGGCATCCTCTTGGTCATGGCCTTGGTGAGCTCAGCCGGGGCCCTATACTGGAATGGGTCTCAAGGTGGAAAGAACTGGTACATCAAGAAGATGGGTAAGTGTCTGGGTGGGTTGCTTGTTGAAGTAGGATGAAACATTTTTAGAAAAATCCCTCCATGTATGGTTTATGTGTGGTGGTCATCCCATATTTCTCTGCCCCTTGGCTACTCTGTATAATTCCAACCTTTCATGGAGAATTGAAAGATCAGGAGTCATGCGATGAAGTAAAGATAGACATATTTGAGGATTGTTTTATATTCAAATGATTATTTTAAATTATATTTTAAAAGTTATTTTAGTGGTTGCTCTAGGGATTACAATGTATGTCTTAATTGTGAGCATCACCTTCAGATTAATACTAACTTAGTTTTGGTGCAATACAGACAATTTCCTCTAATATGGATCCATCTTCTCCCCTGCTGTATGATATTTTGATCATATATTGTGTCTATCTAGAACAGTGTTGTAATTAGTGGTTTATACAATCTTATGCCTTTCAAAGAAACAAAAAGGAAGAAGAAGTAAGCTTATGGAGTTGTCTTACATTAACCTACTTCATTTCTTCCTGTGGATTTGAGTTACCAGGTTATGTCATTTCTTTCCTTCATGTGACATCATTCTTTCCTCACTCCTTTGTGTTCTCGTGTATTTTACATCTGCATGTAGGTCTAATAATATCATTTTATAATAATTTTTGCCATCGTTTATTTTAAATCCAGAAGAAAGGGTAAAAATCTATCCTTATATTGTCTAAGTGCCTACATAATCAGCTGTCTTTCTGTGGATTTAATTACTGCCTGTGTTGTTCCCTTTCATCTTGGAGAACTTTCTTTAGTATTTAATATAAATCAGTTTAGGTAGCAACAATTTTTCTCAGTTTTTATCTTGGAATGCTTAATTTAATTTTTGTCTTGGAAGGGTAGTTTTGCTGATACCTAGAGAATGTTAAGCTAAGTAAAATAAGCCAGCCAGAGAAAGACAAGTACCATAAGATTTCACTCATATGTGGAATCTAATGAACGAACTGAACTAACAAGGAAAATGGGGACAGACTCATAGGTAGAGAGCAGATGACAGCTAGTGGTGGGGAGGTGAGGGGGTAGAGGGATTGAGGAAAAAGGAAAAAGGACTAATGGACATGGACAGCAGAGTGGTGATTGCTGGGGGAGGGAGTTATAAATGGTAATAAAAAAATACAATAAAGAATAAAATAAAATAAAATAAAATAGACAACATCTAAATAAAAAAAGACCCAGAATTTGTGTAGAATTCTTGTTTGACAGTGGTTTTTTTTTCAGTAGTTTGAATATGATATCCCACTATCTCCTGTTTTCCATTGTACTGATGGGAAGCCAGTTGTTATCTCATTGCCTTTTCTCTCGTATGGGAGTCATTTTTCTATTGCCATTTTCAAAATTGTCTTTGGCTTTCAACAATTTTGAGTTTATTCTCCTTGGAATTTGTTGAGGTTTTTGGATATGTATATTCATACTTTTCATCAAATTTGGTACATTTTCAGCTATTATTTGTTGTTTCTGCCATACTCTTACTCGCCTTTCTTCTGGTACTTCCATTATTTATATGTCAGTTCACTGATGTATCCTAACAGGTTTCTGAGGCTCTGTTAATTTTACTTTATTTCTTTTTTATTTTTTAGATCGGGTGATCTTTATTGATCTGTATTCAAATTCATCTGCTCTGTTTTCTGCCAGCTTAAATCTACTGTTGAGCTCCAGTAGTGATTTTTAAAAATTTTTAGTTATCTTTCAATTCCAGAGTTTCCATTTGTTGTATTCTTTTTAAACTTACATCTATTTATTTATATGCTCTAAATAATCGGTCATTGTCACCATACTTTTAATTTTTTAAACAGTTTCTGTCAGCTCTTTGAATATATTTATAACTGCTTTGAAGCCTTTAGTCTATCCTTTGAGCTACTACCCTCAAAAGCAGTTTCTACTCTTGTCTTTTTCCTGCTTTTTTTGGTTGGTGTTGCTGTTGTTGTTGAAAACTGGGTGTTTTAGATATTTTATTGCAGAAACTCTGGATTTCTGTTTTCTTCTTCCTCCTGGAGCTCATTGTTGCTGTTTTTTGTTTATTTGTTTAATGACTTGCCTGAACTCATTCTATGAAATTGTTTTATCCTGCAGTATATCCTGATATTACTGCTCAGTTCCATTATTTTACCTTTTAATTCTTTTAAAATATATAGTTTAAGGTATATAGTTATTTTTAGTATACATGACCCTTGAACAATGTAGGGATTAGGGGTGCTGACCCCCCTCACAGTAAAAAAATCCGTGTATAACTTTTGATTCCCCTACAACTTAGTTGGCTCTCATATCCATACAGGATTGGTTCCAGGACCCCCTATAGATATCAAAATCCATGAATGCTAAGTCCCCTGTGTAAAATGGCATGGATCAACGCATACAGTCGACCCTTCATATTTGCAAATTCCCAGCTGCAGATGGAAAACAGTATAGTAAAACAGTGTAGGTATTTGTTGAAAAAAGTCTGCATATAAGTGGACCCACACAGTTCAAACTCATGGTGTTCAAGGGTCAACTGTACATTTGCAGAATTGGGCTGCCCTCACCCTTACCTAAATTTACAACATTTTCGATACCACAGAAAGAAACTCTATCCTCATTAATAGTGAGTCCTCTCCTTGTTTTTATTTTTAAGCCTGGATTCCTAGGGGTCCACATACCTTAGTGTCAGCCAGTGTTTGGTGAGAGGTTGTGCTTAAACCCTTCTGTTCTTTGATCTGCGTGCGACTTGGGGAATGCTTTTAATGTTCGGGGAATTTAAAGTCTGACCCGCCTTCAGTCAGGAACTACTAATTCACAAGTACCCTCTCTGGTTCCTCCTGAGCATATGCAGCCTTGTGTGTGGACATGAACTTCTAGACCACCAGGGTAGAGTGTGAACTTGGCAAGGTTTCTTTGGCCATGTTTTCCATGGGTCTTCCTGCTTCATTTCTGGCTGATCTACTGTTTTATTTGTCCCTACTGATATTGTGAGATATTTGTCTTCCCTGATTATTAGCCACTAGAAATTCTATTGTTTCTGACAGTGCCCTGGGGGTGGCCTTTTTAAGCTGTGTTCCAAATAATGTCAGCTCCCTCAGGCTGTCTCTGTCCTGACCACCGGCCATGGCTCTGTGGTAGCAGCCTGCCCCTCCACCAGGTAAGATTTATGTGACATGAGCTAGGGAGGGAGAAGATGAGAGCTGCTGGTCCTCAAGACCTGCCCCAACCATCCTCCCAGAACAGAACTTAAGTAACCTGGATGTTGGGGAAACAAAGGGAAGCTGCCTTTGAATTAAATGTCAAAGACCTCAACTTACCAAGGTTGAGTAAATTTTCTTTAATGCATGCTTTAAAATTCTTTATATACTCTATCATCAGTTTCAAAGCACTTTAAATGTTTGGACAATTTTGTCAAGTTTTATTGCTTCATTTTTTTGGAGAAAATTTGCCAGTCTCCTTACACAGCAATTTCAGAAAATAAACAAAATTTAATGATACAATTTTTTCAAATAATAAATTTTAATTAAAAAATTTTGGAATATTATATTGGAGTTATTGTTATTTCCAGCTTTCAATACATTTTAGTTCGACTGATGAAAACATTTTTTTCCTTTTATTATCTCATGTAGAACTCATACACTTTGAACTGCCTGGGGAAACTCTTGTTTCCACTTTACAAATGTAGGAAATACGACTAGGACTTCAGTTGTAGCTTAACTTCGATTCAAATCCCTTGATTTAGGCTTTTAAAATTTGGAGTTGGACCATGTTATGTGTCTAGCTTCAAATGTGAAGATACTTTGCATAGTTCATGAAATATGTTTGGGTAAATAAACAACGTTGACACTGTCTTGGTATACAGGCTTTGTGGAAAGGAGTGTTGGAATTGCTCAGATAATGTCAAACTTCAGCGCTAGCTGCAGGAGGTACAGTGGGAGAATGGCCTTTTTGTCCCACCTGTATGCTTTGTACTTCATTGTTCATATAAAGTCCGAATAGCTGTGGTAAGCGCCATCGAGCTTCTCATTTGCTCTGTCGCTGTTGGAGTTTTCACTCAGTTCGAAGAACTTTCCCTTTTTGATAGGCACAGAACTGGTACCTCCTTCCCCTCTCCTGGACCCTCCCCCTCTCCAAGCTGATCCTGACCCTGCTTTGGGTTTCATCCCTTAGAGGCCTTGTTTCAACAAGACATTTCTTCTCTTAGCTTCAATAAATGGACTCAAGCCTCCTCATCTGCCTCCCTTTTTTCACCTGTTTTCCCTATTCACACTTTTTTTTCCTATTTTACCAATTC
The DNA here is from genome assembly GCA_004027735.1 of Carollia perspicillata. Taxonomy (NCBI): domain Eukaryota; kingdom Metazoa; phylum Chordata; class Mammalia; order Chiroptera; family Phyllostomidae; genus Carollia; species Carollia perspicillata. The sequence continues at coordinate 3,474 of PVKM010006526.1, read as the reverse complement.
TTTGGAATGTCTCAAAGATACCTTATACCTTAATGAGTTGTGGATATTTCTTACAGCAATTTCAAATGCCTTCCTCTTTTTTACATCCTTTTTAGTTAGCTGTCTTCTCTCTGTCCTCCAAAACTTGACTGATGTCTCTATTCTTCTGGATGGTCTTTAGTTGACCATGCTTTACCATTAAAAAAAATCTGTCCTGTTTCTGCAATGCCCTGTGAACATCTCCTTAACAGATATATCTGATGCCTGTCCTTACTGAGGGGCATGTTTGCCTGTGTCTACTCTCCTGCCCCACAACCTCCCATTAGAAGCCCGCTCTTTATTGGAAAGCATTGCATATTAACAGTCTTTGTATTCACAGTTGGTTCCATGTAGCAGGTGCTCAATAACTATTTTAACTTGAATCTCTAAATGTATACATAAGCCAATACATTTTTTTGTGAGCACCTATTAGAAAAATTTCAAAACAGTAAAATAAAAGGAAACAATGGAGACTAACTAAAGCAATACAGATGTTCTGGTTTTCTTCCACAGACACGACCTCGGATAATTTTGGATATAACTTGTTGACGTTCATCATCTTGTACAATAACCTTATTCCCATCAGTTTACTGGTGACTCTTGAGGTTGTGAAATACACTCAAGCCCTTTTTATAAACTGGGTGAGTATCACAGCAGAGTTTACAAGTTGAGCTGCTGCAGAAATGTCAACCACAATTTTCTAATACTCTCTCAGAGCCTTAGCTGTTTAATTGAGCTCCCAGAAAAGGAATAATATAGTTAATTTATGATTTTGTCTGGAAAGTAAAGGGCCAGAGAAGCAGCCAGGGATTTCTGGCAAAGGTGTCCCTGAGCCAGTGATAGGAGGGACTAGTTACCTAACATCTCAGCTTCCTGGTATATGAAATGGGGGCTGGGGATACATACAGTCGTATGTATTCACGTCATACCTATCTTGTGAGGATAAAGTGAGCAAATGGAGGCAGAATGCTTAACAGATGCTTGTCTTCTGGTGAGCAGGGGTGAAGGGGCTGCAACTGCTGGTGATACTTTTGAAGTCTAATTAGTGCTGAAGAAAGGCCTCTTGGGTGTGTCTATATCAGTGTTTATTATATATCAAAATTCGTGGTGACAGTACTGTGGATTCCATTGTTAAGAGTGGAAGCGGGACTTTTAAGGAACTACCATTGTCATTAAGCACTTGACTCCAGCATCCTGTATATGTAGACCAGGTGCCTTCATGTACTTTTTATTACTTTTCATAATAATAAAATGAGGCTGGTTAATAAAATTATGTAGGTTTCAAGTGTATGGTTCTATAGCACATCATCTGTGTACGACATTGCGTGTTCACCACCCGCAGTCAAGTCTGCTTTTGTCACCAGATATTTGAAAAGGGTAAAGGGGGTCATGTGCACTTGTATTTAATCTTCATAATAATGCTGTGAGGGACATATTGGCTGAGATCAGGGACATGAGTTTGTCTAGGTCATGAAATGCTCATCGTGAAACCAAATCTGCATATATCAATAAATACCACGTTTTCTCCTTGTGTCACAGTGTTTCTGTACACTAATTGCCACTGTATTTTCACCCCCAAATTTAAAATGAGCACTTACATACTTGTTTTTAATCTAAATGAAGGTTTAATGACACATATTTTCTGAAGTGCCCCTTCTTCTCACTCTCAGGACACAGATATGTATTATCCTGGAAATGACACCCCTGCGATGGCCAGGACTTCAAACCTGAATGAAGAGCTCGGCCAGGTGAGAGCCTCTCTGGGAACTTTAGTGATGGCACCATGAACCATGAACATGCAGGGAGACTGGTGTTGGACGAACCATGGAGAGATTTTTGCAAAAATACTTCCCTATGAATGTGGTATTTGAGAGTGTTATTGAATATAAATGTTAATTAGTTTTGGATTGCATTTTGAGACATGGATGTATCTTATCACTTAGGAGGTGCCTGCAAAAAAATTTAGTACAAAAATACAGTATAATATTTTTTGGACTCCTAAAATGGTTTGTCAGGAGTAAATGGTAGGGAAGACAATGGTTAAGATACTCAGATACTTGCTAACCCTACAAAAACATATGGGAGCTAATATGAAGGACATGTATCCATCAGATCTCTTACATGTTCCAGATTTTGTTTCTGAAATATTTCAGGGAACCAGTGTCTTTTTCACCATCACCCATGAACCCCAATTACTTTACCGAGCTGTGCTCTGCAGTATGTTTTCCTCTTATGTTGAAATTACTATGAGGAATAGCCTCTGTTGAATACACTGCAATTAAGGATGATAATTTCATTTTAAACATCTTATTTAAGCCTCCCAACCACCCTATGAGGTGGGTGCTGTATATATCAGACTAAATTTGTCTCTTCCTTGAATTCTTCTCCAGTTTTCTAGGTAAAGTTAATTTATCTCTTTTCTATCTTCCCATAACCGTCCTTCTAAACATAAACACAATAAAATAAAAGACATTATAGTGATAAATATATCACCATCTGTTTCCCTCTTGAGACTCTCAAGCCAGTTGGGGGTATGGGTGTACCTGAGACAAAGTCTTTGCTAGTTCTGCACAGTGCCCAGGATGTCATTGTTCTCAGGTGCCTTTAACTGGACCTGAATAACCGAGGGATTGAAAGCACTCAGGAAGCACCAGAATGACATTACTCATCCTTACTGGGTATATGGGAACATTTGAATAGGGAAGTAATTTAAAATGTTTTTCAGTTACATTTGACATTTAATATTATAATAGGTTTTGTGTACAACATAGTGATTAGACATTTATATAATTTACAAAGTCATCGCCCCACCAGGTTATGGATAGTTATTACGGTGTTACCGACTAGATGCCCCATGCTGTACTTCACATCCCTGTGACTCTTCTGTAGCTGTCAATTTGTACTTCTTTATTCCTTCACCTTTTTCGCCCGTCCACCCCACCAGCCTCCCATTTGGTGACCATCAATTTGTTATCTTTACTTATGAGTTTGTTTTTGTTTTGTTTGTTCCTTTATGTTATTTATCAGATTCAATATATTAATGAAATCATATGGTATTTGTCTTTGTCTAATTTCACTTAGCATAATAGTTTCTAGGTCCATCCATGTTGTCACAAATGGCAAAATTTCTTTTTCTATGGTTGAGTAATATTTCTTTGTATATACTACATCTTCTTTCTCCATTTCTGTTTTTTTAAATATATTTTATTGATTATGCCATTACAGTTCTCCCATTTCCCTCCCTTCATTACCCTCCCGCCTGCATACCCCTCCCACCCACACTCCCCCCTTTTAGTTCATGTCCATGTGTCATAAGTTCTTTAGCTTCTACATTTCTCACACTACTCTTGCCCTCTCCCTGTCTATTTTCTCCCCACCATCTATGCTACTTATTCTCTGTACCTTCTCGCCCCCCTCCTTCTCCCAATCCCCTGTTACTAACCTTCCACATGATCT
>PVKM010006525.1:0-44097 GCA_004027735.1 Carollia perspicillata | reverse complement strand
CTCTGGTCACTGACAGTTTGTTCTCTATTTCCACGTCTCTGGTTCCATTTTGCTTGCTTGTTTGTTTTGTTGATTAGGTTCCACTTATAGGTGAGATCATATGGTATTTGTCTTTTACCACCTGGCTTATTTCACTTAGCATAATATTCTCCTGTTCCATCCATTCTGACTTGAAGGGTAGGAGTTCCTTCTTTCTTTCTGCTGTATAGTATTGCATTGTGTAAATGTACCACAGTGTTTTGAGCCATTTATTTACTGATGGGCATTTAGACTGTTTCCAGCACTTGGCTATTGTAATTTGTGCTGCTATGAACATTGGGGTTCATGGGTTATTTTGAATTGGTGTTTCAGGATTCTTAGAATATAATCCCAGCAGTGGAATCACAAGATCAAAAAGCAGTTCAATTTATACTTTCTTGAGGAAATTCCATACTGTTTTGGATGTGGCTGCACCTGTCTGCATTCCCACCAATAGTGCACTAGGGTTCCCTTTCCTCCACATCCCCACCAGCACTTGCTGTTTGTTAATTTGGTTATGATGGCCATTCTGACCAGTGTAAAGTGGTATCTCATTGTGGTTTTAATTTGCATCTCTCTGACAGGTAGTGATGCTGAACATCCTTTCATATGTCTCTGGGCCCTCTGTATGTCCTCCTTGGAGAAGTGTCTGTTCAGGTCCTTTGCCCATTTTTAAATTGGACTTTTTGTCTTTCTAGAGTGGAGTCATGTGAGTTCTTTATATATTTTGGAAATCAAACCCTTGTCTAAAGTGTCATTGGCAAATATATTTTCCCATAAAGTTGGTTCCATTTTCATTTTGCTGATGTTTTCTTTAGCTGTGCAGAAACTTTTTAATCACATGAAGTCCCATTTGTTTATTCTTTCCTTTATATCTCTTCCTCTAGACATATCAGTAAAAATATTGCTGCATGTAATATTTGAAATTTTCTTACCTATGGTCTCCTCTAGGTCTTTTATGGTATCATGACTTATATTTCAGGCTTTTATCCATGTTGAGTTTATTTTTGTGTATGGTGTAAGTTGGTGATCGAGTTTCATTTTTTTGCATGTAGCTGTCCAGGTCTTCCAATACCATTTGTTGAAGAGGCTGTGTTTGCTCCTGCCCCTTACTCATTTGGTATTTGACACATACTGCTTCGCATTGTCAGAAGATATAAGTTAGGTGTTTTAAGAGATCAAATGTAAGTCTTACGAGGTCAAATATTCAAATTCAGTTTCTTACTGTTTCTGTGTTACACACTGAAGTTAATTAAATTGTTCTTAGAGGTTCAAGTCTTAGCTCAGATGTGGGTTTCCTTTAAACAAAATTAAATTCACTCCAAACTACCATCATGCAGACTGATGGGGAATTCAAGTCTGGTAATTATTAGGACTCCCTCCCTCATGGTCATTGAATCATCCAGAGATATTAATGGAAACAAATACTTGACTCCTCCAGTGCTTGGTCTGCCCTAGTAATGCCTGAAAGACCATTATCCATGCCCATACAATGCTTTCAATCTAGAAGTTCCCATGTCTCCAAGATGAACTTTTCATGGATTGGAGTTCCAATGCCTAGAGTTCAGTTTCTCTGTTCTCCTGGATTCAAACTGCCACTTTGTGTTCTGAGAAAGTGGTTCCTGAATTCCAAATCCTCATGGATCTCAGAAACCACTATCCTTTCTTTCATCTTGGGGAAATCTTTCTTTGCCTATTTGAGACCTTTCTCCCTTCAAATGTATCTGCCACTCCCTTATCTACAAATCCAGTAAAACCTCTTTATTGAGCTCAGATTTACAAGCATGCATTAACATAGATTATCTGAATATCCCTTAAAGTCTTGTGGAGCACACTCATCAATAATCAAAGTACGTGACAGCCAAAAGGAAAATTGGTTGTGGAAATGGTGATTCCGATCATATGGTAGGAGGTAAATGGGAGTTAGTTATATATAATATTTGTCTCTCATATTTGTCCTCTAGCTCAGTCCCCATAATCCAAGAACTAGAATGAGAAAGGACTGAGAGTGAAAACCTAAAGAAGGCTGTTTTAAATGCCATATGTCATGTTGGAAGCACACAGGGTATTGCTTTGCGACGTTTTTAACATAGTTGAGAGAGAACATGAGCTTAGAATATTGAGGGCTCTGAATGACAAAGCATGCTTTTTGGCCCAAAGATATTTTGGCACAATATGAAAACATGCCCTTGACGTGGAAACATCCTCACTAAGCACACTATGGTAACATCTACTGCAGCCAAAACTTTGTTAGACACATGGGGACCCAGCAATCCCTACAGTGCTGGTTAAGCTCTCAGGGCTTTGTTGCAATGGGAGAAGGTGCCAATAGTTATAACTATGGTAACTTGAGTAATGAAGAGCCCATGTGCACCCTCAGTGGACACTATTCATTATCAGAACCCATGGCAAATCACATTCCCATAGCCTGGAAAACATTAGGGGATCTGAGAAGGAGAATTATTTAAACAGAATGAAGAAGGAGAAAGATAATATTTTCTAGAAAGTAGTTTGGAGGCTTTATTTGTTAAAAATATATAAACTAATTATCTGGACTTTTAAAATTGTGTATGTGGGATGAGGTGGGTAAGCCTTTGAAAGAGACTCTAATTCCACACATATTTGTTGTCAGGGCAGCAGTCAGATAGAGAGTCTAACAGGGACCATTGCCCCGGAGTCCCTGGAGTCTACGCAATGAGAATATCAGTTGCATTTATATCTCTCCATGTGATCACACATATTCAATGTATACTTGATTTGATAAACTGAACTTTATTTCAACTACCTTGACTAATTGTTAAAGAAGTTGGCTTCTAAATACTGAGTTAACACTGCAGTTTCTTAACACAAGAAACCAGTGTCTGGGAAGTAGGTCAAGATGTGAAAATAGTTACTCAGGACCAGAAATTATAACATTATTGACAGGGAGACTTTCACAGTATCTTTTTTTTTCCCTTTGGGCAAAGAAAGTAGGTTTACTTTTATTTTTTAAATTATTTTATTGTTGTTCAATTACAGTTGTCTGCATCTCCCCCCCAACACTCCCCCTAAACCCAGCCAAGCCCACCTCCCTCCCTTGCTCCCACCCTCCCCTTGTTTTTGTCCATGCATCCTTTATAGTAGTTCCTGAAAACCCTTTTCTCCACTGTCCCCTCCCTGCTCCCCTCCAGTTACTGTCAGGTTGTTCTTAATTTAAATGTCTCCTTTCACAGTATCTTAAATGCAAAGAAAGTATAATACAGCATTGGACTCTCCAGTGTTCCTCAAATGTCTTGTATTTCCTGAAATGCACCCTATCAAAGTTGAGTACTTCCATCAAGATACTCAACTGGAGATGTCCTACCACTTTCAGATCAGGTTGGTAAACTGCTGCATATTATATGCTCATTTTAAATATCCATCTCATGTTACATACAAAAGACTTTTCAAAGTTCTGTAATAAATGTTTTCAAATTGCTTTTACTTAGCATACTTCAAATTATTTTCCTACAGTATTAGTTTTCAAAAGATGTCTCTCACTACTTTTCAAGCAAATATTGTTTTGTGGAATATATTTTGCAAAATAGATGTGTTGGGAACCGCCCTGCCTGGTTTCAGAAGCTGTAACCCCCCATGGCTAAGGCTGAGTGAGTGACATTTGGACCATAAGCCCTAAGGCGATAAAGCTTCTCTCCCTGGCAGGAGCGCCTCTTCTGCTTCTTTTACTTCATCCATAACTGGTCCCCAATGCATGATAGGCTAGCCAATAATGGGTAAGGTTCCTCAAGGGAGGATTGACTTAAGACAGGCAGGGTCATGTGGAGGCCCCAGAGAAGGACTTGGGGGGGACTATAGCAAAAGGGAGTGATGGACCCTTGCCCCTCAGCTTTGACAAAGCCTGAGTCCTCTTTCTGTTTTCGAGAAGTCTCCTAATCTCTTGGCTGCCTTACTTCCCCTGCCTGACTTAAGCCTGAAACAATGACAGAGGGCGGTGCAGTCCTGTGTTGGAAAGGGCGGGTTCCCCTGGGGCGATCAGGCCTAAGAAAGAATATGTAAAATCCCATGAAAACTGCTTTGCTAAGAATGCTCTCAATTAAATGATAAGGGTCGAAGCAGGAAATGAGTTTGTTTCCCCAAGTTTTGGAGCCTTTTAGCTGACAGACCCTGACTCAGAATAGGCCCTCGTAGTTCTTTGTATGCTATCTATTTTTGATCCTTACTGCCTGACAATGATTAATGAATTTTACCTGTATTCCTGTGCAAATTGAAACCCACTAAAAACCTGTCAAGGCAAGGGTCAAGGCACTCTCCCCTTGAGAGAGTAGCCATGCCGTCCCTTTTCTTCCACAAGACTTGGTGGTCCCTGTGAATGTATCTTGTCTCACCCATAATGCCATGGACACTGTGGGCTGGTGTCCGCATCATAGATGTATCTATAACTTGACCTAGGTCATTGGAAATTTGATTATTAAACTCCTATAAGCCCTGACTGTGTGGCTCAACAAGTGCATCATTATCCTGCAGACTGAAGGGTCACCAGTTTGATTCCCCATCAGGGCACATTCCTAGGTTGCAGGCCAGGACCCTGGTTAGGGGGCATGTGAGAGGCAACTGATCAGTGTTTCTCTCCCTCTCTTTCTCCCTCCCTTCCCCTCTCTCTAAAAATGCATAAATAAAATCTTTAAAAAATTTCATATCAAAGATATCTTAGGGTCAACATATGTTATACAACAATTCTGTCACACATGAAATAAATATATAGAATGATACATAAAATACAGCATAACATTTTACATGCATTATATATTATATATTATACACTATATATGATGTAATGCATAAGATTTGAACACATGAGATATGAACCTATCAAAATAATTAACTGTAAGATGGGTACTTTCTACAAGCAAAAATGCAATAAGCATGATAATTGCTCAGAATGACTAGAAAATAGGTGGGGGTTCTTGTGGTCTCTGGGTATTAAGGGAAACTTTCTGGAAGATGTTTCTCAGCTGGATAGTACAGAATACATACAGATGGCTAATAGTTAAGTATTTAAGTAAGCAAGTGTGCCCCAACTAGGAGAAAACTAAAGAGTAAGAAAAGGTACACATTAAATTGTCAGCAGCCATGGAAAACTTTCTGCCAGATCCTTCTATGTTAAGTTTGGGGTTCTGCGGACTTTTTCGGATTAAAAAAAAGATATGTCAGCATTCATATATTTTAAAATTGTATTATGTTTTCCCTCCATGCAATTTCTATGTTGTCTATTTACATTGCAATTGGAACTTGATGCTACTCTCAGATGAGTCAGTAGAGATCAGAACATTATTTGGCTTGAGCAGATAAATCTTAATATCACCACAGAAGAAAAAAGTGACTATCTAACACTAACCCATTACAGTATGCCCCTTACCTCCACGCCTTCACCCCCTGTTCTCATACACAGTGCTCTGAACAAAACTCCAGACTTTTTCTTTTCAGAATTTCCAATGGCAGAGAAAAAATAAATCTGTGCCCAGAGAGATGGGAGAGGGAGATGATGACTAAGGAATTAAACTGCAGGACTTGCATTGGAAGAATTATTATTGATATCTCTTTTATCTCGACTTTTACATGAGCAGTGTATTCTTTTAATATATGTATGCATATTTAACAAAATACTTTTATATGGCTAACAGATCAATATATGTATTTTTCTCTTCCAAATATGTCAGTGAATTTGATGTGCCAGGAAGATAAACTACATCTATATATCACAGCCTCTTATAGTTATGACACAATGCTTCACACTGCCTAGCAAGAGGTTTAGAAAAATAGAGTAAGCCTCTTTTTCAGCATGGAAAAATTAGAATAATTGATGAAAATGAGTATTTATATAGATATTCATATTTTTATGGATTAATTTCATGGAGTGACCCACATTAAACTGGCAATCTTGACCCGATATCTCACTTCAGAATTTTAGGTTCATCTTGAAACACAGTCATCTTACAGAAAGTAATTTGAATGGGACAACCTCTGAGTAAGAATAGCAGGAACCAACATATGACTGCTGAGCTTTTAAGATAAAGATCAGTCCAGAAAGAAATTTTATGATATTAGGAATTATTTTCTTAATTTTCCTCCTTGGTTCTTATATATCATTGTGCTTTGGTTGGGAAAGCAGAATTTAGAGAGTGAAAGAATAATTTTCATTAAAATGTGTTGTGTCCATAAGTACAAAGTGCTCTTAATAACCATCCAGAGCAGAGACATTTGTTGGCTCATTGAGCTTATATTATAGACCTACAACTGACCTAGTAAACATCTTTTAGAATTCATCTTTGGTCGGATTCAGTAAATATAAACCAGAGAAAATACCATAGTTCAAATAATAAAAAGCGAAAGTAGAGTACTTCCAACTTCTTGTGGTGATTGGATAAGTTTCAGAGAGGATATCTTTAATGTTTTATAAGTGTCTTCAGAAATGTATCCCTAAACAGAAGTTAATAACAGCATGGTTGAGTCTAAAATGCATACTATTACGCTTAGCCTGGATATCTCAAAGTTTGAACTCTTACAATTTAGCTTTATTAATCTGATTACCCTGTCTTAATAGATGGCACTAGGATACTCATGCTGAGAAAATGATGAAAAGTGAAAACTCCGGTTCATAAAGAATATGAAGATGAGATGTAAGCACAGTGGACGAAGCACAATCGTGGATTTAACATGCGTGGTTTGGGCCTGAAAGCTGCAATTTCAGAAAAGATATCTTCCTCCCTGTTTCAAGCGTCAGATAAATAAAATCTGGGAAAGAATCAAGCTGTCCTTTGAAATAGTTTCAATCTCTCTTCCTTGACTTACCTGAAATAGTTTCTGATACATGGTATGTACTCATCAAAAATTTATGGACTAGATAAATGTATGCACACACACAAATATACCAGTTTGAGTTAAATATCTTTATAGTAAAAATGCAGCAAAATAAAAACCCAACCACTGGCTTCTCTAATTTGATAAATTAGGGAGACAATTAAAATGAAATAGGGTCGTCCAAGCTTGTATGTCGAAAGAGGAACCTGAAGTATGAAGTTCAAAACCAGGGTAAGCCTAGAGAAGACACCTTTTCAGGGAAGTTACTGCTTCTTTACCCTGGCTCCTCGTATCCTACTCATAAATAGATCTGAAATGGTTCCAAACACTTGATTGTTTTTAGGTCACTAAAAGCAAACATTCAGTGAAAAATTTGGCCCACTCTCTGCTATTCACCCCTGCCATGTCCAATGAGAGTTTTCCACACTGCTTCTCATTACCAATTACATCATTCCCTAAATGTCGTACCACATGGTGAGCACCCACTAGGGGAGCTTTTGTTGTGCTCCTGTGAATGCAGCAGCATTGTCCAACACAAAAGTTCAGCTAATGCTATCACTGGACATTAAATCAGAAGAAAATCTTGAGTTCTAACCCCTTATTTTATAGAGGAGGAACATAGTAGTAGGAGAAATGACTTAACTAAGGTCAACTCAAAACATAGCTGACCAATATTAGCTAGACAGAAAACTATAGAGGTGATTCTGATTGAACAACATTATTAATTGTCTTATTTTAAAATTAATATACAAATGGTAAGAGAGCAAGCAGATGAACAGACAAAACAAAACCATGACTGACATTGGCCTTTTCTTTGTGTGGTAGAAACCATATCCAAAGCCACATAGTACTAGAGTATAGACACGTTGTATGTGCCTGGACATCAAAGTGGACTTCTGGCTTTTCTTTACAGCTGGCAAACAGGCACAAATCATCAGACACATTGAACTAGCTAACTAATTTGCTAATGGAATATTTGCTCAAAGGATGGAAATACACAGAATAACTCTTCAATTAACCTTTGAAAACAAAAAGAATTTTTGCCTGGAAGTTTTTCAGGGCTTCATTATTGATAGAAGCTCAAGGGTAAATCTAAAGCGTGACCTTAACCACCCTTAATATATCACACCTTGTTTGGGAGGTAAGACAGTGCTGCTCCTGCAGTGTTCTCAGGTGCAATGAAAAGAAGAAACGCCCTGAAGCTCAGTTGGTGGATCAGACATTTGTTTTAGAAATCTCACTTTACTGTTCCATAAAATTCAGAAATAGGTTGTTAACATTTATATACAGTGTATGATTTCTTAATAAGTAGAACAAAAATAATGTCTTTATAGTATATTTAAAGTAAAATTTTTCTGTGGTAAAAGTTCATTAAAAAGGTAAGTAGTTGGCCGTAGAGGGGGCAACAACATAAAATGGAGTGAAAATAGCCTCTTGGTGTTGGGATAACTGGACAGCTACATGCAAAAAATTAAAACTCGAGCACCAACTTACACCACACACAAAAATAAATTCAAGATGGATAAAAGACTTAAATGTAAGCCATAACACCATTAAAGTCCTAAAGGAGAGCATTGGCAGGAAAATCTCAGATATTTCACCCAGCAACATTTTTACTGATACGTCCCCTACAGCAAGGGACATAAAGGAAAGAATAAACAAATGGGATCTCATTAAAACACAAAGCTTCTGCACAGCTAAAGAAAACAGCATTAAAATAAAAAGAGAACCAACCATATGGGAAACCATATTTGCCAATGATACTTCAGACAAGGGTTTAATCTCCGAAATATATAAAGAACTCACAAAACTCTACTCTAAAAAGACAAGCAACCCAATTAAAAAATAGGCAAAGGACTTGAGCAGACACTTCCCCAAGGAGGACATACAGAGGATCCAGAGACACATGAAAAGATGCTCAATATCACTAGCTATCAGAGAGATGCAAATTAAAACCACAATGAGATACCACTTCACACCGGTCAGAATGGCCATCATAAAGAAAGCCACAAACAACAAGTGTTGGAGAGGTTGTGGAGAAAAGGGGACCCTAGTTTACTGTTGGTGGGATTGCAGACTGGTACAGCCACTAGGAAAACAGTATGGAATTTTCTAAGAAAACTAAAAATCGATCTGCCTTTTGACCTGGCAATTCCACTTCTAGGATTACGCCCTAAGAACTCTGAAACACCATTCCAAAAGAACCTATGCACCCCAATGTCCATAGCAACACAATTTACAATAGCCACGTGCTGGAAGCAACCTAGGTGCCCATCACTAAATGAGTGGATCAAAAAACTATGGTACATTTACACAATGGAATCCCATGCAACAGAAAGAAAGAAGGACATTGCAGTAGCGTGGATGGAACTAGAAAGCATTATGCTGAGTGAAATAAGCCAGGTGGTAAAAGACAAATACCACATGGTCTCACCTTTAACAGGAACCTAATCAACAAAACAAAGAAACAAGCAACATATAACCAAAGACACTGAAATAGATCTGTCTGAATGAATGAAGTTCAGGCACTGTGCTAGACAATTTGTAAGTGCTTTATCATTTAATTTTAACTGTACACAGAGTCTACTGGGGCCCTGAAGTTAGATACATAGCTTAATATTATCCTGTAACATAACCCCAATTGTAAACCTGAGTTTACCTTTGTGTAAAGCCTAAAATTTTTTTATCCTAAAAGTTCCATGAATGTTAAATATGAATTTAAATACTCATCTTCAATTATCCAACATTGCTACACAACAGTCTCTATGTAAGTGCTCACGAGTGACCACAATGGGGAAACACAGCTGCCTGACCAGAATGTTAGGGTGGGATCTTAGCCGATGGTAGGACAGAATGACTGGATACGATGGTAGGATATATATGATGGTAGCATATAGTATGAAAGAGCATGCCCTTCAATATCTCTTTATACACCGTACAATTCTTTGTTTGGCATTGTCTCAGTTTCTACTGAGAAAAGAGTAATGTATGTTAATAATTTTCCTTTTTCAAAATGCAAATGACCCTGAGAAAATCAAGTAGGTTGCCATCAATTCTTTAAAGTGAACAGATGTAATCAAATTGTTTCCATTTAGCAAAGTCTTACTGAAAAAAATAGACATTTCAATTCAGATGCTTTGCCCTTATTTTAAAGATTGAATTTATGGGAGTGACATTGGTTAACGAAACCATACAGGTTTCAAGTGTCCAACTAAACGATACAACATCTGCACACAGCATCATGTGCCTATTGCCCAAAGTAAAGTCTCTTTCCAACCCCATTTCTTCCCCCTTTGCCCACTTTCACCTCTCACATTCCCCTTTCCCTCTGACAGCTGTCAGTCTTTTGCATGAATCAATGCTTCTGTTGCTATTTGGTTTGTGAAATCATGTTATTCATTAGATTCCACATATAAGTTACATCATATGGTATTTGTCTTTCTCTGGATGGTTTACTTCACTTAGCATAATAGTTTCCAGATCCACCCATGCTATCACAAGCAGTAAGATTTTTCTTGTTTAGGGCTGAGTAGCATTCCGTTGTGTAAATGTAGCACAGCTTTTTTATTCATTCATCTACCAATGGTCATTTGGGTTGTTTCCATCTTAGCTATAACACTGCAACGAACATAGGGGTGCATATACCACTATTATCTCAAATTAGTGTTTTGGGTGTCTTCAGATATATTCCAAAAAATAGAATCACTCAGTCAAAAGGCAGTTTCATTTTTAATTTTTTGAGAAAATTCCATTCTAATTTCCACAGTGGCTGCACCAGTCTACATTCCCAGTTACAGTGCACAAGGGTTCCCTTTTCTCCACATCCTCACCAGCACTTGTTGTTTGTTGTTTTACTTATAGTAGCCATTCTAACAGGTGTGAGGTGATATCAAATTGTGGTATCGGGTTGCATCTCTTTGATGATTAGTGATGTTGAGCCTTTCTTCATATGTCTACAGGCTATCTGCATGTCCTCTTTGGAGAAGTGTCTATTCAGATCCTTTGCCCATTTTTTAATTGAGTTGTTTATTTTCTTGGTGTTGAGTTGTATCATTTCTTTATATTGGGTTGGCCAAGAAGTTCATTTATTTTTTTTTCCTGTACAATGCCTCTAGTAGTGCTTAGTTGTCTTTAAATTCACTCAACACAATTTTATTAGATTGTATTGTGACAGCTGTCGTATGAGCATACATTTGAAAAAAAACGTATCCAAACTGGTGAATTTTTGTGCAGTCATTTTAATATCGAAGATGAAAGAAGATATGCAATCTTTTCAGTGTATCATGCTTAATTATTTCAAGAAAGGTGAAAATGCAACTGAAACAGACAAAAACGTTTTGTGCAGTTTATGGAGAAGGTTCTGGGACTGACCAAACGTGTCAAAAGTGGTTTGCAAAGTTTCTTGGTAGTATTGACATTTTGGCTAAACAATTCTTTGCTATGGGGTTGGCTTATGCATTGGAATATGTCTGGCAGCACCCCTGGCCTCTACCCACTAGAAGCCAACAGTGGGAGATAAACAACAAATTAAAACATCCAAATCAATAGTTACTGGTGAAAATGAAAAATGAGTCTTTTATTTTACAGAAAAACCTAAACAGAATTTTTGACCGACACAATATATTTTGGATATTAAGCTTTATCAGATGTATCATTGGTGAATATGTTCTCCCATTCAGTCTGTCGCCTTTTCATTTTCTTGATGGTTTCCTTTGCTGTGCAAAAGCTTTTCAGTTTGATGCAGTCCCATTTAGGTTTTTTTTTTTTTCTTTTTTTGCCTTGCCCCAGAAGATATATCAACACAAATATTGCTATGAGAAACATCTGGGATCTTACTGCTTATGTTTTCTTTGAGGATCTTTATAGTTTCATGGCTTTCATTTAAGTCTTTAATTCATTTTGAGTTTTTTCTTGTATAAAATGTAAGTTGGTGGTCTAGTTTCATTTATTTTGGGTGCATCTGTCCAATTTTTCCAACAGCATTTATTGAAGAGACTGTCTTTATTCTATTGTATATCATTGTTCCTTTGTCAAATACTAATTGACTGTAAAGGCATGAGTTTATTTCTGGGCTCTCTGTTGTGTTCTGTTGATTTGTATGGCTCCTCTTATGCTAGCACCATGCTGTTTTGATTACTATGGCCTTGTAGTATAGTTTCATGAAGGTAGTATGATCCCTTCAACTTTGTTCTTTTTTCTCAAGATTTCTGAAACTATTTGCGGTCTTTTGTGTTTTCATGTAAATTTTTGGAATGTTTGTTCTACATGTGTGAGATATGTTATTGGTATTTCAGTAGGAATTGTGTTGAATCTAAAGACTGCTTTGGGTATTATGAACTTTGTAATCGTGTTAATTTTTTTCTATCCATGAACATGGTATATGCTTCTACTTATTTGTATCTTTCTCAGTTTCTCTCTCCAGTATTCTATAATTTTCCAAGTACAGGTTTTTTATATCCCTGGTTAAATTTATTTCTAGGTACATTATTTTTTGTTGTTGCACTAATAAATGGGATTGCTTTCCTAATTTCTCTTTCTGAGAATTCATTACTGGTGTATAAAATTGCCACTGATTTTTTAATATTAATAATGTAGCCTGCTACTTTACTAAATTCATTTATCAGTTCAAGTAGTATTTTTTTTCCTGGAGTCTTTAGGGTTTTCTGTATGCAGTATCATGTGCCTGCAAATAATGACAGTTGTACCTCCTCCTTTCCAATTTGGATGCCTTTTATTTTTTTTTTTCTTCTTGCATGAGGACTGCTGGGCCTATAACTTACAATACTATGTTGAGTAATAGTGGTAAAAATGAATATCCCTGCCTAATTCCTGTTCCAAGGAGAAACACTTTCAGTTTTAGCTCATTGAATATGATGTTGTCTGTGGGCTTGGCATATACAGACTTTTTATTAGGTTGAGGTACAGTCCTTCTATTCCCACGTTGCTGAGAGCTTTTATCATAATAAATGCTGGATTTTATAAAATATTTTTACTGCATCTATCTATTTGATCATGGGAGCTTTATCCTTCGTTTTTGTGTGTGTGTGTGGTATCACACACAGTATCACATTTACTGTTTTATGATTATTGTACCGATCTTACAGTCCTGAAATAAATCCCACTTGATCATGTTGTATGATAATTTAGGGTACTGTTCATAATATATTGCTTGTATCACACACAGTATCACATTTACTGTTTTATGATTATTGTACCGATCTTACAGTCCTGAAATAAATCCCACTTGATCATGTTGTATGATAATTTAGGGTACTGTTCATAATATATTGCTGGATTCAATTTGTTAATATTTTTGAGGACTTTAGCATCTACCTTATCAAGGGTATTGGCCTATAATTTTCTTTCTTTGTAAATGTCTTTATCTGGTTTTGGAATTAGGATAATGCTAGCCTTGTAAAATGAACTTGGAAGTCACTCTTCCTCTTGAATATTTTGGAACAGTTTGAGAAGGATAGGTGTTAGTTCTTCTTTGGAAGTTTGGTAAAATTCACCTTTGAAGCCATCAGGTCCAGGGTTTTTGTTTGCTGGGAGTTTATTTTACTACTGCTTCAATTTCATTCGTTGTAGTTGGTCTATTCAGATTTTTTGATGCTTCCTGATTCAATTTTGTAAGATTGTACATTTCTAGAAATGTATCCATTTCACTCATTTGTCCAATTTGTTGACATATAGTTGTTCATGACAGATTCCTTTACCCTTCATGGAAAGGTAGAAAAAGGCACTTTAGGTGGTGACAGGCTAGGTTAGGCACATGAGAAGCTTTGTGCATCCAGATAGCAGCATGAGGACAGTTGGTGCCTGGATGTGGAAAAAGAGATGGTAATAATTTGGAGAGGAAGTCCAGATAGAAGTTGGAGTGTGGTGGTGGGGGGGATGTGGCTTATTTAGTTAGTTTACTTAGTTCCAGATTTTGTGTCTACGTAAAAGAACAGACAGATCACTCCCGGTAACACTTCAGACTTGGGTTACGTAAGTCTGACTCACTTATTGATTGTACCATGCATGAACAGCATTACTGTTTTGTTGGTATACCGCTAAGTAGTGAAAAAATTAGTTATTGGCACACAAGATTAAAATATGTGTAAGTGGACAAATAAATATTTTCAAAGTGGAACTAAAGACAAAGAAAGCATGTACTTGCTTTCTACTGTAGTTTGCACCCTGGCTGGTATAGCTCAGTGGATTGAACATGGGCTGTGAACCTAAGAGTTGCCAGCTCGATTCCCAGCTGGGGCACATGCTGGGGTTGCGAGCCAGGCCCCCAGTGGAGGCCACGTGAGGGGCAACCACACACTGATGTTTCTCTCTCCCTCTTTCTCCCTCCCTTACCCGCTCTCTAAAAATAAATAAACAAAGAAGTTTTTAAGTAGTTTGCAGTTTGATTTTTATATTCATGCAATTTCTATGACAAGCATTAGTTTGTCAAGCAAAATGCTATATATCCAGAACCTGTTGTACTGCTTCCTAGGGCTGCTGTAACAGAGTAGCACAAACTGGTAGTTTAAAACAACAGAGATTTATTCTCTCACATTCTGGAGGCTAGAAGGCCAAAATCAAGGTGTCAGCTGGGCCATGATTCCCCTTAAGACTTCTCCTTGCCTTTTCCAGCTGCTGGAAGTGACCATCAATCCTTGACATTCCTTGGCTTGTAACTGCAGCTTTCTAATCTCTGCCTCCGATATCACATGGCATTCTCCCTGTGTGGCATTCACATTGCATTTTCCTCTAAAGACTTCAGTCGTATTGACTTAAGACTCACCTTAATGACCTCTTTTAACTTGATTACATCAAAAGACTCTATTTCCAAATAAGGTCATATGCATAGTACCAGGTATTAGACAAGATATCTTTGGGGGTACATAATTAAATTAATAAAAGCAATTCATTCCTAACTGACTGCCATATGACCACTTCATTCTATTCACAGATATAGAGAAATTGTGCAAACATTTGCAATTAGTCTTACAAAACTCAGCCAGCAGCTGTGTACTATCGTGAGATAGTACTCATGATTTTCTCATGAGAGCCTCATGATCTAGCAAAATCAGATGTTTAAACTAAGAACTGAGATATCCTTAAACAGGATGGAGATTAAAACTAAATTATTAAAGTACAACTATATAAAATTTTTATTGCATAACATTAATTTTAATAACTGTAGCATTGACTGAAGTGAAGAACAAAATTCTAACACAAGAAAAAAGAGCACTATAGATATAATAATTTACTGAGCACACTTATTTTATACCTAAATAATCTTCAACATGCTTTTTCAAACTGTTATTATGAAATTCATTGAGAATTTGTTCCCTGTACCTTTTTTAAAAACATATTTTATGTAGTTATCTTTAGAGAGAGGAAAGGGAAAGGAGAAAGAGAAGGAGAGAAACATCAATGTGTGAGCAAACATTGATTGGTTGCTTCTTGCATGCCCCCAACCTTGCAACCATGCCTGGGTTGCAGCCTTGACTCTAAGTAGTACTTAACAAAACTGCTGTTCAGGTGAAGTGTATACATCCATGTGTTGGGCAAAGGCAGCCTTGATCAGATTCATTCCAGTCTTTAGAACGGGAGTGATGCTAGTAAAAGCCACCTGTCCCTAAACTATTAATTCAACTTGGCTCGCAGAGTATCTTCTCCTTGGTTGCATCTATGGCTCCGTTAGGGATTGAATCATATCCTCCCCATAATATGTGTGTTGAAGTCCTAACCCTCAGCATCTCAGAGTGTGGACTTATTTGTAAATGTGGGTATTGTAGATGAATGAGTTCAGTTAGGATGAGGTCATAACGGAGTAGGATGGGATTTTAATCCACCATAATTGTCATTCTTGTAAAAGGGGAAATTTGGAGACAGACTTCCATGCATGCAGGAAAGACTCAATGTGAACGTGAGAGCAGAGGTCAGGCTAATGTGGCTACAAATCAAGGAACTTGGCAAGCCAAAAATTGTCACCAAACCACCAGAAACCAGAGAAGAGGCTTAGAATAGTCTCCTTCACAACCCTCAAAAGAAACCAATTTTGCTGACACCTTGATCTTGAACTTCGAGCCTCCAAAACTGTGGAACAATAAATACTGTTATTTAAGTCTCCAGGTTTGTGAAGTTTTTGTTATAGCAGCTTAGCAAACTAAAGCAAGGCTCCCAGTAAATGCAGATACTGTGGTTGTCTCACAACTTTATGCAAACACACATATATCTATAGTGTGTTATATAATATATGATGTATAAATTTGCATGCAATATACAGGAAATACACGGCTTAATGGCTCTTCTAAAGTCGCATAGTAAATGCTTAACTCTATTTTGTGAATTAAGAAAGTGAGGTTAAATTTATCTATTCAAATTAGAAGAAAACCGACATAAAAGTGCGTCTAGAAAAAGTCTAAAGCAGCCACATAAAACAAACTCAGCATCTGGCTGGATTTCCTGTTTCCTTTGCATACATAATCACATTACTGCTCATTGTTAGTCTGTCAATTATCTGTGACTTCGTATAGAAACTCTATGGCTTATGGTCCTGGGAACTTTATAATTGTTGCCTATAAATCAATGTTACCCAGCTTATATGATCACTAGCACATGATTTGGTTTGATATAAGGTATGCGAATACAGTATGTGCTTGCTCGTGCATACTGGCATACGTAAGCAAATGTACATGCATGTACATGTATTTAAAACCTAGTTTCTTGCCAAGAATAATGTTAATTGTATGGATGCTGGAACAGACTGTGTTCACACCATTCTAAACAAGACTTCAAATTATAGGGCCGTATGCTGTGTTCTTTAGAAATCTGATTTATTGCCAGTGCACATCAACATACGTGGAACATATGACTTTTATTTTAGGTGCCTTTCTATTGGTTGTTTCATTAAGATTGACATGGAGTGGAGGAATGGGGGTGTGTGTTGGGCAAGAGGGACAGGAGTGGGGAAGGGTTATTTAAAATAGTTCAGGAGAGTGAAGTCTTTATCTTCATCTCTTTTAACTGTGGTTTTCTAATTTTCCTTTTGCCAAACACCTCTACTAAGAAAGTCAATATAAATAACTACCACATAAATGTTAACAGAAGTTCAAGCTGGGAGAATACAGCAGAGACATTACACAAAACAATTTCCATCAGTCCACACTAATTTAGAGTTGGCATTTATTCTAACACAGGCTGGACTATGATTTATTCAGCACGGTTTATCTGGGGAAAGAGGATGTTCAGCAAATTGATAGTGTAAAATTTATTGCTTTACTAGGTTAGATGCATGGTAACCAAGTTTTCTTAGAATTCCTTTACAGCAATAAGAGCAACACTTTTGCATAAGGAACTATAACAACTATAAATGTTTCTGATATATGTATTAAAATGGCTCTAATAGCCAGTATTCTCATTTTATTTAAAATCATTGGCTCTAAATTTATTTTAAGTGTTCTATAATTTAATTTTTTATTAATTAAAACTGAGCCCTCTCTGTGCTACTTGAAATTGTGTAATGATCTTCATAAATCTCCCCTTAGCTTTGATATGCCACCTAAAGCCATATCTTTCAGTATTTACACGCTCAAGCACATCCCAGGGCAGCCACACCGGTAGAGAGGTGTCACAGTTTTTGAGTCAGTGATTTCCTATTGATCACTGGGGATTTTTTTCATGGGGTGCTTTTATGTGTAATAATTAGAAAAACTAGAATATGAAGATTTTAAAAAGTAATAAACCACCATTACTGTAGCAGTGCTACTGAAAAAAAGTGCATAATTTTCTTTGTGTTTGGTGTTACTGAAGGACCAACAACCCTGGTGCTTCATACTATATGAAAAAAAAGTGAAAAATGAACAAGTCATGGATTTTCAGTGCTCTAATGACTTATACTAATGTATTCCTTCATCTAAATACAGATTTCTATTTAAAATTCAGTATGCAGGAGTATTATGAATTCCAGTTTAATGGATTCCAAATAATTGCCCTTTAGAAATGATGAATAGCTGTTTAAATCCACTGATAAGAATATACTATTTCTCTCCTAACAATAGGCCTTCCACATTAACCGTGTCATATATGCCCGAAATTAGTTTATTAATTTTTTATTGATATGCAAAATCCAAAATGATGACAGATGGAAAATAACCCCGTGCTGGGAGCCCCCAACGTTCCCCCTTAAATGTCTGTTGTTATTCTCATGGGTGATTAAGGAGAGCAAAGACAGTGATAGCTCCAAAAATTGGCAGATCCGTGAAATGCAGATGACACCATTCTTTTCTTTCTTTCTTTCTTTCTTTTTTTAAGTTGTGCAACTCAAAAAGATGTGCTTTTAAGGTGGACATATTATTGACCAACAATTCCCATGGCCCACAAAGACAAAGCTTTTTGAAGAACTTGGTGGAGACAGCACAATGCCCTTTAAAAGATCTCTAGGACTTGTTCATCATCTAAAGACAGCAGAAGCAGGGGAACTGTTAAAATGAAACATCTCTCTGTAGCTTGGCCTAGGATTTTACTTTCTATTTTATTCTTGATCAGAATGGATGGCTTTCTATATTAGTTTAAGACATAAATAATACTCCGAATGACATGGCCAGAATAGATGTAATAACCACTATTCTATGTTGAAGTAAAATTATATATTCACTATTGGAGTGTCGATGTTTTCTGTATTTATACACTATTATATTACATCATACAATGTATATCATTACACATATTTATGAATTCAGTTAAGAAAATATTCACTCATACAGGAAAAAGAAAATTGAACTTTTTACTAACCAACTTATAATAAGTGATGCATGGGAAAATTAAATGAACCATTAACCAATCGGTTGATAAAAAGTGTCTTAACCACCTCTGATTTTATGATTTTTTTTTCTGTTTAATGGTTTATTTTTATTGTATTTTTTGCTATTATCATTTATCCCCTTATACCCTCTTTGATGTTATGATTCTTAACAACCAAGAAAATCTCTAGGAAAAGCTGTATTCCATGGGAAGCAAAATATACTTCAGAATGTATATGCTCTTTTTGTTTCCTGCTGCTTTATTTGTAAAGTCCTTGTTTATAGTGGAGTATTTGTATTTTAAAACAATCCATGAATGGTGTAAAGACAATCTATACTGACAGCTCTATCATTTTGTGCATTTAAACACATGTAAGTGCAAGCAAACAGCAACTAAATAGAGAAAGTGGAGATTTGCAGCTTTTTGTGCCTAGCACACTAACCAGGAAAACACACGTTACCAAGTTTTCCCATTTCACCTCTGCCATCAATATTAATAAAATTTACTCTCTTGTTCCTATAAGAAATGCTAGTCAGGATACAAATGAAAAAGAAAATGGAAGCCAAAGCTTGTTTCATTATTTATAAGTGATTAAATAATACTCTTTCTTTCTTTCTCTAAATTTTATCTAAGAGAAGTAAATGATGGAAAGGGAGACAAAAATATTTCATATGTCAGAGCCAATAAAAATATAGTAAAAAGGATGAAATCTGTTTTTGTCTTTTCAGTTCACGTATGTATAAAACCCTGGGCTACTGTTACTTGAGGTTTTTCTTTTTTTCCAGCAGAAAGGTGACTGCCTCTTTCCCCAGTTTTTTTCTGTCTTCCTCGGGGGTCTGCGGCCTCTCTGCACACCCCTGGGACCTGGAGAAGAATGGCTCCTCTGTTTGCTGCCTGCCTGCATATTGCGTCCATTGCTCCATTCAGCCAGTCTTTCAGGTCTGCTAACTGCTGCTGTACAACTTAGCTTTTATGTTCTACTGACAGGGGTTTTCTGAAGCCAGACGGTTTCTGAAAAGAGGGTCTATCTGCATAAACAATGCCATGTGAGGAGGTCTGCTGGAAACAAAATCAAAATTCAGTGAAGCAAATCTTCCTGATCAACTCATTTTTTTTTTGCAACTAACACCTCCTGTATGACCATCTGTATGCTAAAATGTGGCTGAGAGTTTGAGTAATTCTTTCCCCCCTTTTCCTATGTGTCCGGTTTTATTAAACAAGCCAAAAATATATCTTATTTTCTGAGTTAGTCTGAACAGAATTCATAAATAGCCTATGGTATGTGGAAAGAGGACTGCATTGTGTGTTAAATGAGGACAGGAGGCCAGCTACGCATCAGCCTGCTGGAGCCTTCCATTACATTTGCCACGAGAACCTCATCAAAATGCACATCCAAGCCAGGAGCTGCCCGTCCACGGGTTGTGTGATTGCAGGTCACCAATTGCAGAGCTGCCCCGGCACTGAGGATTGCAGAGGAGAACATACATTTCTGCTCACTTCAGCTCTTTCCTTACTTTCAAACCCACAGAAATAGACCAAATTAGGGTATCGAGCTTAAAACAGGCTAGAGCAAGCAGTTCAAATAAGGCTGCATAAACAAAATGAGGAGGAACATTATTTAATCAGTCACATCAGTAGGAACCACACCTGGTTTTTTAAACATCTTAAAGCAAAACCAGTATTAAAGTGGGCATTTAAGGTCAATACTAAGACTTTTTCACTTAAGAAAAATCCTGAAGTTATAAATGTGTTCTCAGGCACGGTAACAACTGTGTTCCTCTATCCAAAACAAAGGATGTGATTTGGCTTAAGTGTTTCTTTTGCTTTTTGGAGACAATGAATACTATGACCTATTAAGTATAGCAGAAAAGCAGACATTCTTGCAACATCCACTTCTCCTGTTTTCCTTTGTCTAATATTAAACATGACCCAGTAATTTCCTGGTCCCCTGGATTACCCAACCTGCAGTGCATGTTTTCTCCCCTCAATAGCCATGACTTTGACCTATCAACATAGCTCCCATTAACAAATGTAAGACTTCCTGAATACAGGACTTATTCCAGATCTGGGGCAGAACTATATAAAATGATCGTGACTACCTTATCATGTAAGAAAAGAAGATGCTTCATATCAAAAGATTTGGCAACCAATCTCAACAGCCAAAAATGGAACAATTTAAACATCAGTAGAGATCATATAAACCTGGCCTTACTAGAAAATCAAATATGCTTAAATTTGGGAAGTTATACTACTAATTAGAAAAACTGATAGATCACTTTGGATGCTAAGAAACCATTTCATCATTATGTGGACTAGAAAATAAAGGGACAGATGCAAACAATTGTCCTGCCTTTTCTTTGTGTGCAACACCAAGGGTGAACCAAGTTCTCCTTAGAAACGAGGAGAGGATGTTTTTGTTCACAGAATAAATTAATTTAAACTATCTCCATGTTCTAAGTCCTTATAAAAAATGGATCTGGCGCTGCTCACCAGCTGTTGATAGCATCACCTCCTACACAATTTCACTGTGAGGTTGTCTCATCAAAATAAACAAACCACTAAAAATAAAACTAAGCTCGAATCTTATCAGGTCTTTTGATACAAAAGATGCAAGGGACCGAAAATACAGCAAATGAAACCACAGAGACAAAATTGGGAAAATTTCGTATATGGAGAAGCCCACAGGACAAATGGTCGGGATTCTTCACCAAAATATGTGGCCATGTGAAACCAAATGGATTCAGAGAGGCCTGAGAAACATAGGCATATCTCCACAAAGGGACTTCATTTGGGTTCCTTTTCCAATTTATCCATTAATTAATTAATTAATTAATTAAACAACCAAATGGCAATGAAACTAAATCATAAGGTAATTGGGGAAATGTGAACTTGACCAGATGTTTAATGATATAAGAAATTATTATCAAGTTCTAAGTGTGATTCAGGTATTGTGATTGTCTTTAAAACCCAGTCCCCCAATATTGGAGAAATTTACTAAAATACTTACTGGTGAAATAATAGTCTACCTGGGATAAGCTTCAACATAATTTGGAGAGAAGAGGGTCATGTTGCATGGGAGTAGAGATAAAACAAAATTAGCTCGGAATTGATATTTATTGAAGTTGGACGGTGGGTAAAAGATGTTCCTTATAGTATTTTCTGTACCTCTGTGTATGTTTAAAATTTTACATAATGAAAACTTTTCAAAGGACATTAAGCCCTGGGTGGTGTGGCTCAGTTGGTTGAAGCATCGTCCCATAACGTCCCATAAGTTGATGTTTTCCAGACTGAAGGGTTGTTGGGGGCTGAGTGCAAAAGGTACGAATTGGCAGTTACAATATAGTCACGTGTATGTGAGTACAGCATAGGGAATATAGTCAATAATATTGTAAAAACTATGTATGGTACTAGGTGGGTACTAGAATTATCAGGAGACTGCTTCATAAATTCTATAAATATCTAACTATTAGGCTGCATAGCTGAAATTAATATAAAATAATATTGATTGTCAAATGTAATTGAAAAAAGATAATTCAACTATTTTAAAACATGTTTTTCTCTATAAGAATTATAATAACAACATAATAATGATAACTGATATTCATTAATTGCTTTGCGAACCATCTTATCTCATTTCATCATCCCGACAGCATGCTTAATTCGGTATTCGGGGAGACAGTTCTCTGTGAGTCACTCCCATAACTGAACCTCCTCAAAGCAGTGCTACTGAGAGCCCTTCGTCTTGGTCTGTCTTTTCAGGGACGTTTATACAGAGAACAGCTTCGGAAGAAAGAGATTGATGTCTTTCTTTTGAAGCAAGGGACAAGTTTGTTTGCTGTCTATTATAATAAAGATAGTGTCTCTCTCTGGAGCAAAAGTTGCACAGCTTTGCTTGCAGTCCTTTATCACAGATTGGGGTTTCCTAAGCTCAGGGTCCTTCAGTTGTGACACAAACCCACTGTGGGCACAGCATCCACCGGAGTCTCTCTGTGTCACTCCTTGAGACTTCAGGGACATGAAGAATCAGCGGGAACATTGAGGTCATGAGGCATGCTGCTCCATGAATAATAAAGTTTTTTGTGTCTGACTCAGGAGGCTAATGTTTTCGGCCGGTATTCATAAAGCTGTAGCAGGCTAACTCCAAGCTGGAGAAGGAAGTGTCAAGACTTAGCTGTAAAATTCATATTGGACTTGGGTAGATAGAAAGTACATGACATTCTTTTGGTTGAGCCATGAGCTACCATTTGCCTTGCTTCCTGGCATAGAGCTACTTTCTCCCTCTGTATCTCCTGACCACCTTTCCCCCTACTCCCTGACCAGAGTTCTTTAAGGAAAAAAATAATCAAGGATTGGGCCAAGGTTTCTGAATCTTCAACAGAGGAGTAAAGATTTTTATGAATCTGGGTTGACTAAAAATTTTGTTTAGTTTTTCCCATAAAATAAAAGACATTGCTAAGACATATTTTTTTATTTTCACCAATAACTTTATTGATTTGGATATTTTAGTACATCAACTATTCTCACATGATATAATATTGATTGTTCTCAATTAATGTCTCAATTTGATTGCTAACAACTTCAGCTGATCTACCTGACTGTGGAGCATTGTCCAGCAACAAATCACCAGCAAACTTTGCAAACCACTTTGGTACGTTTGATCAATCACAACAACTTCTCCATACACTGCACAAATCTTTTTTTTTTCTTTTTTTCAGGTGCTTTTTTATCTTTCTTGAAATAATAAAGCATAATATGCCAAAAATGTTGCATATTTTCTTCCATGTTCAATATTAAAATGGCTACACAAAAATTCACCAATTTCAATGCTTTGTTTTAAATGCATACTGATATGACAGCTGTCACAATACAATCTAACAAAATTGTTCTGAATGGAGTTAAAGATACCTAAACACTACTAGAGCCATCTTAGGGGGGAAACAAATGAAATTTTTGGCCAACTTAATATCCAGAGATGCTAAGGAACCCTGTGGAGGGAAAGGAGAAAGTATCATGAATTTATAGGTTACAAGTACCAAAATCAAAATTACCATCTTACCCAGTTGCTAAAGGACTGAATTTACCTGATGTAGTTTGGGAAGTGTTCACAGTGAAGTTCAGAGGCTAATATAATCTCATGAATGCATCCCGCTGGCCAATTCAATGTACTTTTATTGTTGTTTCTGCATCTGAATGTCACATATAATGCACTATATGCTTGTACATCTTTTTCTCGTAAGTGTCAGAAGAGATTCTTCTGACTGGGAGGAGCAGCATGTAGAAAAATGGAAAATTTTCCCTGCCATTTGCCACCAGTGGCTTCTTCAATAGTTTAGCACAGGTGCCTCTGCCCTCTGATTCCCAAAGCTTTCATTCCAGAGGTACTCTTCTGGGGAACATTTATGCCGTTCTCTGCAACTGGTGAAAAGCCGCTAACTCCAGGGCTTGTCTGCAAAAGATCAACTGGAATCAAGCTGCCGATCACAGCAGTACCCCCAGATTGCCTCCACTGCAGTCTGGACCCATCGTTGTACCAGGTATGCCGGGCAGTCACCCCTGTATGCTGAGCACAAAGTAAGGAACTCTACTTTTCTGATGCAGAGGCCACCCAAAATGACCAAGGTGTGAAACCTGATGGAGCTGACCCATCTATCTTGCAGCGGGAGAGGCTGAATCACATGAGCAGTGGTTCACACCTGCTCCTGGCAGAGTGGTTACATCTGATCTTGGATTCCTCTGAAGGCTATCAATAGTGCCTCACCACTTTTGACACTTTTTCAAAATACAGTGTTGCTGTTCAAGTCCAATCAGCCAGCTCCAGTTGCACCGCTGTGACCATTGAAACTAATCAATGTCAAGTTTTAGACTTTCTGGGCCATTTGCAATCTGACAACCATGCAGTTTTGATCACAAAAGCCACTCAAAAGTGAGCTGACAGTCAAAGTGTGTGATGGAGTTTCAATGTTATCTATTTCCAGGAATCGACTATTTGCAGGTATTATTGAGTCAGGGAACAGCCTCCTCAAAACCTGGCTTGAAAAGATTTGTCTACTTCCCTCATCAAACCCTGGACCACACACAGTGGTATGACAATTTGGCCACTGAATATAGCTGTCCCCAGGAGATCATTCTCTCTCAGCTGCTTCTCAGGTGATGATTAGGGTAAAAAGTGCAACCCACCTCACCATTCTCGGTCATGTCATTGGGGAGATGAATGTCTCTCAGGTGGTGGTAGACGGAATAAATTTGATTGACTACCTTCAAAACACAAGAACTAGACTCAACTACTTGACTAGGACTAAGAATGTAGACCTATTATGAAAATTCAGAATTATGCCTTGACCATCCTGGATGTAATGTGTCTTCCTTTCTTTACCCAAAGAACAACACTGGCTCAGTCAGGCTGTTGCATTCTCCAGGTCGAAACCTGGCCAAAAGGGTCCTAGAAGTTTCAAACCTAATCTTGGTTAAGTTTTGTAAAAGTGCCTTCATCCCTGTTGCTCCTGGCCATTCCAGATGAAAGGTTTGTGGGTGAGTTGAGAGATAATCAGAAAAAAAACATGATATTATAGTGACTGTCATTTTGTGGTGATAGAGGTAGAGTGACAGCACAGCAACCTGGAGGGGACACCTTCCATCTGGGAGGGGAGGGGAGGGGATAGAGGGCTGTTGTAAGCTTTCATCTTTCAGAATTGCCCCTGGCACCTTCCTTGTGAAGAAAGACACCCCAATACAGCTCTTCCAAACTGATGCACGTCCCTCAGATTTCACTGAATTGTATAGGTATGTCATCTCCTACCAAAATGCTCTGACCATGATGCCATTATGCCTCCTTTTTCTTTGTTTAATCTTCGCCCAAGGATATGTTTCTTTCTCTCTTTTTTAACTGATTTTAGAGAGACGGAAAGAGAGAAACATCAATCTGAAAGAGAAACATTGATCAGTTGCCTCTCTTACATGTTCCAACCAAGGATGGAACCTACAACCAAGGTGTGTGCTCTGACCAGGAATCAAACCTGCAACTTTTTGGTGTCCAGGATGACACTCCAACCAACCAAGTCACCCAAATAGGGTCCATCATGGGTTCCTTTTAACCTCATTGAGAGTCTATTAGATAAAGAAAATACCTCCTGGCTGATGTAGCTTAGTGGATTGAGCGCGGGCCTGTGAAGCAGAGGGTCACTGGTTCGATTCCCAGTCAGGGCACATGCCTGGGTTGCAGGCCAGGTCCCCAGTGGGGGACACATGAGAGGCAACCACACATTGATGTTTCTCTCCCACTCTTTCTCCTTCCCATTTCCTCTCTCTAAAAATAAATAAAATGTTTTTTTTAAAGAAAATACCTCATTTTCTGTTCTTCCTGATGTCACTGTGCTCCCCACCCCACCATTCTCAGTCACACCACAGAGAAGACAAATGGTACCCAGGTGGTGGCATTGACAAACAGAATAGATTTGACTTACCACCTTGAAAATGCAAGTATTGTACTAGACTCAATTATTTGAATAGAACAAAATCCTCAGACCTATGAGCTGGGATGCCGCCTCAGGGGCTCTGTCAACCTGTGCCCCCTGAATGGCGTAGCTCCCACAAAGTGGACCCCAACAGTTGTAAACAACACTTTCTTTCCAGAGTCACCGTGTGGCCTTGGAATTCTATGCCATGTGTGGAAGTCAGACATTAATATGCCCCCTTTGCCCAAACTACATTAGCCATCCATTTACAGAAGTGAATAATGAAATCTGTTTTTGCCTGACTTTATTTAATTTGATCAATTATACCACCTTGGCCCTGGAAGAAATCCAGATCAGCCTCAACTCACTGGCCAGGCTCTTTATAAATGATGCACAGACTTCCTTCTGGCAAACTAAGGTAGAGCCTGTGCGATCACTCATGGTTAATACAGAAACTTAAGGAGAAAGCCACCTGGACTTCCAAGTTAGAAGATGATGGTTTGTGGAATTTGTTCAGTTGGTTGGGTCCAGGTCAAGACTAGGGGTGATGGTAGAAGTCGATACTGAATCGGCTTCATCTTGTTGCTCGGAGTCCTGTTATTAGCAGCCATAATTCAATGCAGCATGGACAAATTGAAGAGATGTGGTCCCAGATTCTGTCAGGCTGATTAATAGAGATAAAATGATATGCTCCTGGGAAAATGTGCTAGAAAGCCGAAACAGAATAGAAAGGAGAGGTGTATATTTGGAGGTGGAGGGAGAGAAAGCACTCAAAAGTGGTGGCTGAAATGTCGATCTATATGTAGAGACCACCTGCTTACAGACAGTTTACCTGTAAGTGGATGATTTGAATAATGGAAGGCTTTTGTTCATGGATGATGTGATTAATAAGTGTTAGACTCCCAGGCTAGCACACAAATACTTATTTGACTCTGTGTATGATTAAAGTAAATTATTTCATATTTGATTTTAAGAGTTTTCTGATTTTTTGTTGCATGCATACAGACATATAAACACACATTTTATTTCAGCAACATTATATGTTAAACAGGCTTTGAAAAGGGTGATTATTGAGAGCTGACCCCAATTCACAACATTTTTTAAATAAAATTTTGCCTACTTCATGCACCAAGAAAAACACTGTTCAGCTTTACTGTATCACAACTACAGACCTCAACACAAGGATGAGACGTCACACAGGCTTCGGACACAATCATGACTCCTGATATAGTCCTGGGCATCTTTAGAAGTGTTAAAGAGAAAAAGGAAAACTCAATGCAGGTGAACACTTGTCACTTTACAGTTTCAGAAAGCCCTCTCTCCAACGTGTGCTCACCACAGACATACACGGTTGGAGTTATTATTGAAGTGCTCTGTATTTTGGGATTAGCAGAAGGTGATCGATCATATTGGGAGTGCGGTAGAAATAGATATTAATTTAAAAAACAGAGAGGACTTTTTTGAATCATAATTGCTTTAACTGAAGATTATTTCTAAAATTTTATTTAAACTAACTACAATTTTTCCCCTTCATGATATATACTTTTGTATCAGATGCAGGTTTTAGGGCTAAGTACATACTACTATTTTTACTTGAACAAAATCTTTAATGGGACATAGAGACATTAATAATAAATGAAGGTAAGATGTTAACTTTAGAGGTTCTGAAACAAGATCAGAATAATAAGTATATACTTAGAAAAGAAATAACATGCACAGAATATTTTAATTACCTCAACATATTAGACTGTTGCCACTTTAAAAAATCATCTTTACTAAAGTATTCAGACAGTTGTTCTTAACTTTATTGGAAAAGTCGCAAAACTGTTTTGCATGAATATTCTTCCTAGAAAAATTCACATAATAAGAAGTATTCATTATGTTTCAGGCATTGTACTGTATGTTAGATTAGTAATTTTCAGCTTTTTTCATCTCATGGCACACATAAACTAATTACTAATCTAAAGTACTAAATTCTGTAACATGCCAAAAATATATTTTTTGCCAATCTGAGAAAAAAATAGTTATAATTTTAATTCATCCACATTGAATGGTTATTGTGTTGGTTCTTTCATTTTTTTTTTTTACTTGACAATCTAAGGGAAAAGATTGTCTAAGTAGTCAGGTACTGCATGTTTTAAAAATTCTTGTGACACAATGGTTGAAAATTGTTGTATTAGATACTTATTAAATCATTTAAACATCAAAACGATTCTATCAGATGGAATTGCTATCTATATTCTTCAGATGAAGAGATGATGGCACAGATAAGTAACTTGCCAAAGGTCACATGCTAGTAAGCAGCAGTGCTGGGATTTAAACCCAAGTAATATGATTCGAGAACCTACTCGTCTCCATAGCCCACTATATTGTAGTGTCTTCCTTCTATACATATAGCCATACAAAAATTATATATACAATTTCAAAAGGTTCATGCAACTCTCAAAGTCTAGATTAAAAATCGTTATTCTCACTGTTGTTTGGTAACATGTGCTATTTTGAATATTTGAAAAATGTGATGCTGTAATCGGAAGCCTGCTTTACCTAAGAGAGAAAATGGCAGGGGCGGGGGGAGTTGAGATACTGATGGTTCACATGCTGTTTCTACTGTAGAAAATTATCTAGATGAGTGGAGTAATTTCTTCTTAAGAGCCAAATCCTTAGATTTTTAGGCACCATTTATTCCTCTTATATTAAAAAATATAAAAAATTTTATACCTCTTCTCACCAGCTTTTTGCAATATCTTCAGCCTGTAGATCAGGTGAACTTTCTTTCCTTTAATTTCATAAATCATCCAGCAGAGAAGTGTCTATCAGGCAGGGCAAGGCCAATACAGTGGCAATTTTCTTCTTTGCTAATGTCAGGATAGCTGGGCAAAACATGCTGGGAATATCCTAGTG
Organism: Carollia perspicillata; assembly: GCA_004027735.1. Taxonomy (NCBI): domain Eukaryota; kingdom Metazoa; phylum Chordata; class Mammalia; order Chiroptera; family Phyllostomidae; genus Carollia; species Carollia perspicillata. Next base: position 15,103 of record PVKM010006525.1, on the reverse strand, counting down.
ATGGCATGAGTTGTTAGTTGCAATAATTTTTTTATTGTTTAAGCTTCTATTTTTTAAGTAAGAAAAAAGAAAAGAAAGAGAAAAAAAGATGCATTTCTCACAACTGGACGAAGGTGCCTCGTCTCTGACTTCACCTTAGAACACGATTCCTTTTCCTCTTCCACTTTGGCCACATTGGCTTTCTTTTATTTCCTCAAATATATCAACCTCATTTCCTCCCCAGGATTTCTACTAGCTGATCTCTCTGCCCAGCAACTCTTCATGTTCATTGTCCAGAACTCAGTTCAAATGTCACCTCCCCAAGAAATAGCTTTCTCCAGCCCATAGATAATAGAATATAAGACTGCTTAGAACAGGGATTTGGGGGCCTTCACTTATTTCGTGAACTCCACCATCACTTGTGTTTACAATGCCTAGTACATAGCAGTTGCCGAATACATATCTGAATAAATAAAGAATCCTCGTGCTTAACCAGAGCCTATCTAACTCCAAACCTAAGCTGTCCAGATGGCAGCTCAGGATTCATAGGAGGGTAAATAAATAAATGGTCAACAGCATTTTCTATCTTTTTTTGCCATTTCAAGCAAATTTTGGAGGTAGACTCTACGATAGTATAACATACTTTTCTCTTTCATTTTTATTCATCAAAAAATAATTAATGCACATCCATTGTCACCTGATGATCACAGTTTATTGTCCAAAGCAATAAAATGTGTGTGTCTATGAAAAGCTTGGACAGTACACTCATATCAATTAGATAACTTTTTTCCCCCAAAGAGCAGATTTTCTGTGGGAAAGTTATTTTAAGGCTACCTAAAGAAGTTTCTCCCTTAATATGAGGCAGCAAAAACTTAATAAATGTTAGATTTGTGTTCATAGCACAGTTGGGGGGGTAATATTGTTTGGAGCTCAATTTTTAAGACCGACACAGGATTGAAAGTGAGTACTGTACAACAGACACCCAGTCTTCACATCCTGTAAATCAGTGAGAGACGTGAAGGAGAACCGAGAAGTCACTGGGCATAACCACCAGGTCACATGATTTTAGAAGTAAAAATGCACTTTTAAAAACCTAACATGTAGACTTCTTTGTCCCATTTGCAACTGGTCAATTTCCATAATTATTCTGTTTTATTTTAAATAGTAGTCTCATAGCTTAATGCATCTGGCAACCAACTGCAAGTTGACAAAGTATATATAATGACTCTTGAAATGGCTCTCAGGAAAAATTCTGTCATCCTATAATCATCTTATTCACGCTGAAGCAATACTTCTGCCTTTGGGGAATATTCAAATTTATGAAACATTCAAAGAAGGAATGAAACGACACTTTTGAGAAGCTACTACTCAAAGAACAATCACTTATCATGGTATTTATTCTCATGGCAATGACAAAGGATTTTGACTTTTTTTTTAATTTAATGACCAAGCAAGGTGTTTTCCCAGTGTTAACACTCCCAGTCTAGTTAATCAACCAAAATAGAAAGTTGACAAGGGTTGATTTGTTTGGATAATTTATGCTCTTTCCAAATTAAAGTAAATTTGTAAATTCTCAATATTAATATTCTGAAAATGCATTTATAACTTTCACTTATGTTCTATTAAATATTTTATAACTATGCCTTGATTTTATAAATACTTCAAGAATCATTAAAATAGATGCACAATTATAAAAATCTTCACTTTTCTCATGCGTTTCATGCTGATTATCATAATTCAGCCCTCGATTTCTAGATTAGCTTTTTGTTCCCATTCCCACCTGTCTTACTTCCTGAACTCATAGGTCATAAATCTCTAAGTACTTTATGAAGTGAGAAAAACATGACAACAAATTAAAAATGTGACAGCCAACCAAACTAGACTCTGAAAGTCTGTTTCTTTGCTTGTATAGCCAAGAAAGTTGGAGGAAAGTTGTAGACAAAGATCCGTTTTAAACCTGCTTTTTGTTGAAGAGTGGCAGGGATCTATCCCAACTGAGGGGAAACTGATAACGCCACCTTACTGCTAGGCAGCATATGAGCAATTCACACACCGCTGGGGGTCCATTGTGCCATTTACATATTGCTATCCTCTCATAAGATAGGCAGGATCCATGTTATTGTCCCCACTGCAAAGGTGGAGAAATTCAAATACAGAACACGTAAATACTCCGAGAGGCCACGTGTCTGGAAAATCATGACACTTGGCCTAGGACCCAAGAGTTCTTTTTGTTATTATACAGCAGTTTCCAGCAAATAACACTGGTACTCAACATGTAATGAAAACGTTTTTTATTCTGAATTTTAACAAGTTAAATGCCAGTAAGCAACTTCTTTTCTATATAACTTTAAAAAAATTACATCCAGCCAAGTAATACCAGGAGTCTGGTGTTGGCAGAGGTCATCAAGCAGAATTGACCACCAGCTGACCAGTGAACTGGACCCAGGCAAGTAGAGGCTCCCACACTCTCCCCTGTCCTTGAAATGTGCATTTTCCTTTCCCCCTCTGGTTCCAGAAGCTTCCCCAAGGATATAGTCTTAAGATAGAAAGGGGATGTTGAGACTATCTGAATGGTATATGAGACACAATTCAATTAAGGCCTCTGTATAAACCCTAGGATTATGGTGTCCGGCTCTGGAAATCTATCTACTCATCTTGCAGCATCCAGGACAAGCCTCATACGTAAATTATCCTGCTTATTAAAACTGCCACCGACCAGTCTGGAATGGTCTGCCTTTTTCTTCCATCTCTGCCTACCCTGCAGGTAGAGGGACCTGTTTCACATTCAACACAGGAAGATCCTGAGGACATTTCATAGCAACATCCATTTGTTACAATGATAATTTCAGTTTCAATATACTGTAATTTGGTTGCTTATAAATTTGATGGTACTTCTAATGCAAAGGTTTGAAATGATCCCTTAATATCTTAAACTTGTTGGTATGTATGTTCAACCACACACAAATGTATTGATTTAAAGTTATACGATTTTTAACATCACTTAATTTACCTGTATTTATTGCAACATGAATAGTATTCAAACTGCAAAATATAATATGCTAGAAAAAATATCTGATTAAAACCTCTTACTAAGATCCTATGGGGACTGGCATATAATTGAAAACACTTAACAGAATATTTCAGGGAATGTTGCCAAGGAATGAATAAGAGAATCATATTTCATTTTTAAATACCAGACAAAAGTCACCTAAAATGACGATAACAGTGGTTAGAAGAAGGAAGGAAATTGGGCTAGGGGGAAAGCATAATTTACATAAGGTGCTTTTTATCTAAAATTTTCTTTCCTTTGTTGAATTTGACAATTTACCAGAGCCTTTTCAGGAGTGTCTGACATCCCTTTTAATTAAGCAGCAAGCAGTATGCAGTGACAAGCAATGTGTTTCCAGAGTATTAACGCACATCTTGAGCGAGCTCACCCCCTCGACGAGAGCTCTAATTCTGTAGCAAGCATTTCGTTCTGTCTTGTATAGAATCTTCACATTGAATAAAGCTGCCAAGATATATTTATTCATTTAGTTTAATCCCTCCCATTTCCAGCTTAAATAAGCAATATCTTTTATGCTTCAGAAAAACCTTACAGTTTTATAAAATTTAAGGGGGATGTCATGTATATCCACCACAATTACTTAAAAGTGACATTGTGATTTTCATAAAGGCTAGAACATACGTATGCCTAAATACTAATGCCAACTCTAAAAAGTGGGGATACATTTTTAAGGTTAGAGTAATCCCTTTAAGAGTTTGCTCCTGGTTTGGTAAAACATACCAGGCTGCATGTAAAAAGAAAGCCCTGAAAACTTACTATACTTCTGTGATTTGTTTTAGAACTGCCCCTGGTGTACCTCATTCTGTCTCTCCATCAGGCTATTAGCAGTTCCCACTTGTCCTTAGACTCCTGCTTAATGTCCACTGCCCTTAGCTGAACACTTCAGTTGCCTTTCCTTGGTCTTTCGCCTTTGTTTATTGCTCACAGATCAACGTCTCTTCCCACTTACATATTGAGAGAGAGGGAGAGACAATGCAGAGTGGAGAGAAAAATGTCAGAATTCTAATAAGCAGGGGGATAGAAAAATATGCAGTCCTGCAACAAGGAAAGAAAATTCATTGTTCCAGTGTCTTCTCATATTAAGTTTTCCTGATGACTCACCATATGGAATTCAGTTCCAGTGTTTCATTGTATTATTACAAAATCCTCTCTTAGTGGTAAAATTTTGAGTGAATTTCTTGCACCAGAAAATATTGACTAAGAAAGAGAGCTGGGCTATTTCAAACATAGATCTACTGAGAGATACAACTAGAAATATTCCAACATGCCCTACATAGAATATTTGCTGCTTCTCTTGTTATCCACTGATCTAAGCCTATTTTGGGTATTTTGGGGATTTTCTGAGAATTATGGACATTGTGTGATTTCATTGAGTAGTTGTTCAATAAGACATTTGAACTATGCCTTAATTTAAATGGACAGCACTAAATTAACTTCTCGTTGAAAGAGCCGCCATGCATAAAACACTGTCTGTAGGGAGAGCCACATGTCACAGTGTTGCTGTTCCTGGCCACTATCAGTCCCAGTCTAATAGGAAATCCAGGGCACCAGAGTGGCAAGGAGTTAGAGCAGAAGCCTTCACCGCAGCCTACTGCTCTGGACACTTGGTCTGAGATGGTTTGGCTTCTATATAGTTTCATCTGTTGATTTCACAGTGGTCCATGAAATTTTCAGCTTTTCCGAATATACTGAGGGAACAGGAATTAAAGAAGTTGCTCTGTTTTCTGTCCTTGAGTCAGTCAAGGGTCCCAGGTGCTCAGAACCACAGCCCCGGCATTCAACGTACGTACTGAGAAGAATCTAACAGTTGATCTATCTGTCAGAGTCTGTTACAGAGTTTCTTCTATTTAGTCATTTCGATTCTTTCTGTCATGTATTTTTTTCAGTGAAAAACCACCAACCACAGTAGAAGTTTGTTTTTTCTTCCTAGTTTCTGCTGCAGAATTCACTCACTAGATGTTATTGATGACAATTTGGGCTGCACATAGCAAAGCAAAAGAGAGTTGTTTGTTTATTTTTTTTTCCCTTCAAGAAGGGAGACATACAAGGAGATACCATTTACACCCACTGACAGTCAACAACAAATGGTGGTTGAGAAGTGATGAAATTTGAATCCTTATAACATTGCTGATGGTACTATAAAAGGATGCACTTACTTTGGAAAAAGTTGGCAGTTACTCAAAATGTAAGCAAAGTTGCCATTTGACCCAGAAATTCCACTTGGGTGGAGTATACCCTAGAGAAATTAAAATATATGTCTACAAAAAGCTTGTATACAAATGTTCATAACAGTACTTATACCAGCTAAAAACTAAAAATAATTCAAATGTCTTTGAAGGAAAGAATGAGCAAAAAAATGTGGTATACCCATGCAATTAAATATTATCTGTCAATAAAATGAATGAAGTACAGATACATACTTACCACAACATGGATGAACCTTTAAAACACTAGTGTAAGTGAGAGAAACCAGTCACCAAAGACCACATATTATACGGTTCAACTTTTGTAAAATTTCCAAAATAGAAGACATAATTTATAGAGACAGAAAGTAGGTTAGTGATTTCATAAAGCCAGGTCAAGCAGAAAGATGGGGAGGGACAGATCGTGGTACTTAGAATACTTTACAAAGTGCCATGATAATGGTACTTATCGTGTTCGTTGGAGCAATTGTAAGCGTCCACACCGGCCTGCAGGGTCAGCCTGGGATGGCGCGGAAGGGCTGGATGTCATCCCGCCTCTGCTCCGGGCACGTGCGACGCTGAGATGGCGAAGGGTCTGCTGCGTGTTTCTGGGGTGGGGGTGAAGGGCCAAGTGACCCGCTTATCCTGAATTGGCTTACTTTTTGCAAAGATTGTTTTAAATTTGAGGATAAAGAGAATGAGAATGAAAATAGCAAATTGTGCTGGAAATCTATGCAGTACGCTAGGTGAGAGAGAAATTAAAGGCATCAACCAAGGTGGCAGTTGTGTTGATGTGATAGATGTTGCTGACAGAGCCCATCAGGCTAGATTATAGACTGAAAGAAGAAAAGTTAAGGCAGAGAAAAAATCAACTTTTGTTCTGAAACAGAGAAGTTTTGTATAGGCAGATATTTTACTGGCAAACTACAGTATTATATTACATCTTCTGAAGTACGATCATTCAATTTACCAGGACATACATTACTCAAAAAAAAAAGTTTGTGCCTAGTTGTGTAAGAACATATGTGCACAAATAAATATACATACTTTAAAATATATCTTGATATATAATTGTTTATATTATATATTACATATGATAAAATAAGTCCTATTATATGTTGTTATACAATATGCTAAATTATATATTTGATATATAATTATATACTAATAAGTATAAATCTATAAAAATTGATCGAATATATTTTACAGCTGGGAACAAAGTAAGTGTCAGATCCTTCACTCCTATTAACGCCTTCATCAGCCTGTAAGAGGTTTGTGGGGGGGGTTTAAAGATTTTATTTATTTATTTTTAGGGAGAGGGGAAGGGAGGGAGAAAGAGAGAGAGAAACATCAATGTGTGGTTGCCCCTCACGTGGCCCCCACTGGGGACCTGGCCTGCAACCCAGGCATGTGCTCTGACTGGGAATTGAACTGGCAACCCTTCGGTTCACAGCCTGTGCTCAATCCACTGGGCTACACCAGCCAGGCCTGTAAAAGGTTTTGACTCAACCAGAATCCTCTCACACACCACAGAGATGGCCACACCCTGAAACGCACCTCTATTTAGGCACTTGCAGCGGGTAGATAGTTCGGTATTTGCTCTTTCTGAAGGTGAGTCAAACTACAAAGAAATTATATTCTGACTCAGCTGGCTTTACACTCAGTGGAGAGGATGTACTTGGTATGAGTTTGTTTATTTAGATAATGCTACATAATCCAGTAAAGACTGGGTGCAGAGTAGAGCAGATGTACAAACTTCCTGTCTTTTGAGGACAAATACTACGGTCTCTCAATTATCAAGGATAAGAAGGTCAAGGTGAGAGGGAAGAGCCGACACTGGGCTGGCTCCTGTCCTGAGGTTTCACAAATTTGCTCTTTTTAGGGACAGCTATTCCAGAGTGGCCAAGCTTTTTAAATCAAACCCTTATTGTTTTAAAGAATTGTGTTTCTACTTGCCACTTATAAGGCAAAACTGATAGTTGGCACATTTATATGCAGTAAGTAATATAGAAGAATTATCAGACATATAATATCTGGTCATTGTAATATCTTTGCTAATATATTATTTTATACCAAATTTATGAATTTAAAGCCAGGAGCCTGATTAAGGAGCTTACTGAAATTCAGACAGCTAGTAAGTTGGACAATCAAAATGGAAATTCAGATTTCTTAGCCTTAAAACCACGTTTTTTTTTCATTGCACCATGCAGCCAGGAGATGATTAACCACACTAACAGAGAGAGAGAGAGAGAGATTTGGGAGTATTAAAAACTTCTAATGTCTTTTAAAGTTATATCAGTAATGATCTGAAAAGTATATTTCTATACCTATGGCTTAATTCTTCAGGGTTACAAAGGAGTGCTAGTAATATAGGATACCTAACTCTCCTGGGGCATCTTCTCTGTTTTTAAAGATGTGATTTTCTCCGAATCATAGGAGTCTGCTTTTGTATTTACTTACAACTTTACACTCTCTAAATACCTTACTTTACAAATGAGAGAAACAGGCAAGATAAGCCATTAGTCTGACCCAGTAATTCAGCTCAAATATAATTGTTTAAACTGCCACTGCATTTACGAACCAAAAGTATACCTGGAAGCAAGGCAAGCTCTGTAAAGAAATCAGGCATTTGATGGCTATGTACTTAGGTCTTTTATGTAATAGCCATTTGGGCTTAATATATAACTTCTCACATTATTTGACTTGTCCTCTCAGATTTATAAACTCACACATGCACAGGCACACTCACATACACATAAACGTGTAAAATTTAGTATGCAATCATGTCCCCCTACGACACTTGGTTTGCATCATTCATGGCAGAGTAGACCTCATTCCAGACTGGCACAATGAGGCAAAACATTATAGAGACTGTCCTTTTAGCCCGGGACTTGCAGAAGTCTACTTTGATAGTTCATGAAACTCGCTGAGCAGCCATCCCCTTTATGAAGTACGTGTCTTATGTTTTCCTTGAGAAATCATTTTGCAGTAGGAGCTAAGCCCCTCTGTTGCACATCTTGCTGTCCCTTTCACCATATATTTAAGTGATGTATCCAACAGGCTGCTGATCTGAGAGCTGAAGTATCCACAAAGAAAAGAAACAAAAACAAGAAACAATTCTCAGTGTTGCTGAGACAAGACTTCCTGACTCTTCAGATTAGGATGGTTCAAAAAATGTGAATTCTGCCTGACACAAAAGGAGCCAACCATTTGGGCGGAATCAACCATGTGTTAAATATGGTTGCCCTGAGTGGTGTTAACCATAGTTAAACTAGTTCGGTTTCCCAAAACTCACGTACAAAATGTCAGAGGAAGTACAACAGGACAGGGAAGAGGGGTGCCTTAGCGGCTGACAAAAGGGATGGCCCCAAGACTGTCAGTGAAGTCATGTAGGTTTCCACCTCACATACTCACAGAAAATGCTCAGTCAATTCCAATGGACTTGGAAGGAAGTTACACCTGTTCTACATAACAGAATTTTGCAGCCCCATGAATAGATAATTAAGAGAACATGAAATATTTTGATGATACACCTGACTCAGCTAGAGGGTAAACGTCTCTCATTTCCCTGGAAATCTGGTGAGATGAAGGTTTAAGTCACAAATAGCTTCTCAAAAAATTAAAGAAACATTCCTTTGTGAAAATAAAAATTGTTTAAAGCAACCCATATTTCAACACTATTTGTAGAGCCGCTGCACTAATAAATAATATCTCAATCAAGAAAAATCTCACCAGATTGTCTGGATCACTTTGCTGTTGCTTCTCTCTTCTTACTTTCTTTTTTAAAAATTTTATTTTCTTTACCCTGGAGAACAATCAATGGTGAATGGCAAGTGGAGGGAGTGAGGTGGAGCTCTACAGGAAATACTCTAGCGCTATAAAAATCACTCCGATGCTCATTTCATTAATATCAACCCTCTGCACAATCTGTGCTGTGTATTCTCGGGGTAGCTCACTCCTTATTTCTCTGAAGATGAGGTTGGCACCAAGAGCCAGACTGCGTTGGTTTGGATCCTCACCTCACTGCTGACTAGTTGTGTACCCCTATACCATTAGTCTTTCTGGGCCTTAGTAAAATGGCAATGACAATAGTACATACCATGTAGGTTTATGATAGAGATTAAATTAATTAATATTCATAAAGCACATAGAAGAGTGTCAGATACACAGTAAGCACTATGTGAATATCCATTAAATGAAATAAAGTTTACCTATTCAGTTGTTGTTCAACTGTTGGATTTTGGCAAATACTCTTAGAATTTGGCTGTCTTCATCTTATTTCCCCCATCCAACTGTCAATATATGTGATGTATCTATACCAGTCCAGCAAAAATCATGGTACTCTGTCTCACATTCTTCGTCCGTTGCTGTGAGAGCATTTTAACAATAATCCCTGTTAGGCTTTCCTGTAGCCCGCATTTTATCACCCCAGTTCCATGGAACGCTGTTCTTTCTATAGAATGAGAGGAATGAAAGAGCCCTGGGAAGGTCATTATTTTCTTTCCTTACCTCTGCCACCCACTTTCAAGCCAGACCACACACATAAATCATCCCAGACTTTTTCTTCATCACACTGTGGTTTCTATTCACGTTTTCTCTGCCCTAAGGAAATGATTTTGCTACAGGTGGGCAAATTTAGCACTAATGGCATTACCCTATGTTTTCAGGGAAACTTCTGAAGGCAAAATAGCCCCATTAACATTGCCAGTTTTGCAGAATTCTTGTCACTAATCAAGTTTAATTATTTCCTGTGCTATTATTGAAAACCCAGAAATCGGCTTCTCACTCTCAATTCACGGTCAGATTAAATTATCTCATGGTAAATCCCCTAAACTCTGTCTATAATGAATTCACCCTTCCCACCATTTTTAAGATACTGACTCCAAGGTGAAAACCTGTGTTTTCATTGTTACTAGGTCATGAGCTTTAATTAAACCCTATTACTTCATGAGAAATATACAACTACTCAACTCAACTTAAAAATAAAAATAATTATGTAATATTGCAATATATAAACTGGTTATTTGGAAATTTCACTATCAATTGGTTGACTTACCAACTACATAAAAAGACAGAAACTCTGGTTTTGAAAATATTCCTGAAAGTTCAAAATAACAGGATTGAGAGTGGCTACAGACCTTTTCAACGTTATAATTTCAGCAGCTGTCACATGCAGGATTAAAAAGAAGGAAGTACCATCTTTTATTTTAGACAACCTCCCAAACTTGTCTTGAAAAACACATCTGCTTATGTCTGGCATCTGCTGTGCTTCAGAGTTCATATTAATACGGTTATAAGCTTATGAGATTCTCCAGGAATCTTTCTCAATTTGTCACTTTATCCATATAGAACAGACAGCAGGGACTTTCCAGTCAGTGCGAGGTACGGTTCAATACAAATGATGGTATGAATGTTGTTAACCAAAACACTTTCCATCATTTGAGAATTTATTCAAATGTCCATATATGGATATATATACGTATGTATGTATATATGTATGTATGTATATATATATATAAATCAGATTGGAGAGATTAGAAAAGGCTACCCACAAGTATGAATTGTTTAAGCCAAGCCTTGACAAATAAATAGAGGTTTATTAAGCATCAGTATGAGGACGGGCATTCCAAGCCAAGGAAGCAGCATGCGGAGTGTGCAGAGGTGATGAAGAATAAAGGATGACCGGAAACCACAGATGGATCATCATCACAAGCAGAATGACTACGTGGTGAATTGATGGGAGATTCTATGGAGAAAGTTGCCCTGAGTCCAATCATTACATTACTACAGGGTTAGGTAGTAACCTTATCCTATAGACCACCGATTCTTATAAGAAGAATTCCCATGTGCCCCATTCTTTCATGGGCATATCCATATTAATGCACAATTCCAAGTGAACTAATTTCAACTTCATTTTATTTTCTCTTCTTACGAAAAATGTGTCTGATTCCCAGGGAGTTAAGGTAAACCATGGGGTAACCTAATTCCTTTCTTTATTCATCAAAAAAAAATCTCAAATTTCAGTTATTTAATTCCAGTGGACATATCTCTCTCTCTCTCTCATTCTCTCTCTCTCTCTATCTATCTATCTATCTATCTATATATATATATATATATATATATATATATATATATATATATATACATATATATATCTGTCTCTATTTATCTATGTATCTATTGTTTAATTCCAGTGAAATCTATCTAGATAGAACAAATTTAGAACAGCTCTACTCATACCAATGTTCTATGACATAAGATTAATAACTACTCTTAGTGATGATGAAAATAAATAAAATAATACATAAGGAGGATGTCATGTTTGATTTGCATTCTGGGAAGATTGCCCTATTTATAATGAGGGGATGGATTGGAGAAGGTAAAGCATGGAGGTACAGTGTACTAGAGGTTACTGCGATCATCTAGAAAAGCAATGGAGATTGTGCCAGTCTGAAGAGAAAGAAGAGGAAGGTGGTTGAGGAGTGAAAGGGGAAAGTCTTGCTCATTGAGGAGTATGGATGGTGAGGGAGAGGGGGAAATGAGTCTGCTTAGATGTCAAGACAGACAGGAGCAGAAGAATATCAGAAATATTGAGACTTGGGAAGGAATAAGTTCACACGTTTCAACCTTTGGTCCTTTGAACACTAATGAAAGAAGGCAAGATAAACTTCGAGGTCAAATAATATAATCACACATACTAGATTTACCTAGTTTAGGGTTAGCAAACTTTTTTCTGCAAAAGACAAGAAAGTAAATATTTTAGCTTTGGAAAGCTTTATAATGTCTGTTGCAACTACTCAAATGTGCTTTTGTAGTGTGAAATCGGTCATAGACAGTATGTTATCAAATGGGCCTGGCTGTGTTACAATAAAACTTTATTTACAAAAGCAGGCCCTGGGCCAGATTTGGCCCACCATCCATAGTTGGCCAACCCTTGACAGAGAAAGGATACCATAAGAAATATTTCTTTTCTGGGGTTTTACTCTCATTAAATCAGACCATTCTTTAATTGTCTCAATACCCAGGGTATGTTCAAAGCTTCCTCCTATTGTCACATTTTTAATACAAAGTTTTGTCATGCCCAAATAAGTTTTTCATAATTAAAGACAATGTCAGGCTTTAATTATAAAGTGTTATCTGTTTACATGAAGCATGTACCAAGAAATATCAAACTAAAGAGAAGTGACTATTTTCTATAGAGAAGTATGTATGAGTACATACCTGTATATATAAACCAAAATCCTCTTAGATATTATAAAACGCTCAACAACAAATTCTGGTGGAAAATCTTGGTAGGCTAGCTGGCTCTTCTAATATGCAGATGCCAAGACTATTAATAAGGTTTTAATGTCTGACCAAAGTGATTTCAAAAAAAGAAACAGAGGAAATGTTCCCAACAAAATCTCCAGAGATGGTAGACAAAACTATTATCTCTCTGTAGTTACTGACATTTACTTTAGAAAGCCAAGAAAGCTTTCCTTGTGTACCAGGTAGGAAAAACCTGATTCAGTCATTAAAACAGTGCATTAGGCAACACTTTTAATAGGCAGCCAAAAATAAGTTGCCTAATGGAATATCATGTTGAAACTCTATTCCCACAAGTTATGTACTTAATGGGTTTCTGTCAAAAGATGGAATAAAAATAATAAGTAGATACCTATATTTCTTTTCTCATCCTTACATAGCTTTTTATTTTTTTGTAACCAAAATAAGTGCCATATAAAGGAAAGTAATGTAGAATTGTATGGAGATGTAATCTGAGCCCACATTTTTAACTTTTATAAGGGCTATTTAATGTTATTAGGACGGAGTGGAGGAAAATACTAAGTAGACCTACTGTTCACTTTCATTGAAATATAGTTTGGTTTTACATTTATTCTTTTAATCTGTCGTCCGTATCTGTCTGCACAGCAATGGTACTCCTTCATAAATATTCTTGCTGCAGGTTTATCTGATTCTAGGATATGCAATTAAAAAGTTTCTCCGGACCATTTATCATGTTTCTTTGGTACAAAACTTTTTCATGGTGCTTTCTTTAGCATTAGGAATGTGGCGATTCCAGAGCCTGGTGATTTCCTGGCTTCTTGTGGGAGGTCCTTTTAAACTATGATTGATTTCCTGTTGCCCCCCTTTCAGGGTTTCTTCTGCCAACCTCTTACTAGCCAATTTCTTGTCAATTGCAAATGTTTTATATGGTATCAGTTTGAAAACAGAAACCTCACCCAGTTATTGGAACAAAGAAAATTTAATATTTAAAACAAAAGCACAGTGAACTAGATAGGAAGGTGTTAAGTAAATGAAAATATAAAAATGGACTCAAAGTTAGAAATCTGCAAATGTATTTTATAAGGGGGATGGATAGTAAATACTTTGGCTTTGCGGGTCATCACAGGTCCCCGACTCTAAGGGCGAAGCAAGAAAAGAGTAGCCGCAGACCCAAGGGGTGGGCCTGAGCGTTTCGATAAACCTTTATGTTAGCGCCCGCTTTATCCACAGATGGGCTTTCAGTGGTTCCAGTTGCCCGAGATCTGCCAGGGTCTGAAAAGATTACATGGACAATTTCAGATATAAATTCGTAAGTTTTCAGCTGCATGTCATTCCATGTAGTGTAATGAAATCTTGAACTGTCTGTCTGCATCCCACATGGGGTCCGCTCCCTGCTCCCTCGTGGCTCAGGAGACACCTCAGTTATCAGAGTAACTGTCGTGGAGTCACAGCAATGTTCCAGGAACCCTCATTTCACTTATCAATGCCACATTCATAATAGGACTTGTATTATAGTACATTGTTGTACTTGTTCTATTTTATTATTCGTTACTGTGGTTAGTCTCTTACTGTGCTTAATTTTTAAATTAAACTTTATCATGGGTATGTATGTCTAGGAAAAAACTAGTATATATAGGGTTTGGTCCTATCTGTGTTTTCAAACATCCACTGGGGATCTTTGAATATATCCTTCATAGATAAGGGCAAACTCCTGTATCTACAAAGACGAGCAGCAGACAGGATTCAACCCACACGCTGTAGTTTGCCAAACACCGCTCTAAGGTATTGTTGAAGGAGCAACAGCAGGAGGCAGCTTCTAATAGGACCGAGAGAACAGAAAGACAATATTGGATTGTTACAATTTAGAGACTTAAAAGAGGGGAAGCCAGCTGGCTGGTGCTGGTATCTGGGGAACAGCATGATGAAGTTGGATCTGCAAGTATCGGAAACACTGCACATTAGATTCAACTAGATGGAATTGCTACTTCCCAGGTGAGGAAGACACAGGGTTGGAGCGAAGCTCCAAGCAGGCATTAGCAAGCCCACAGGAAGCTCAAGGGGGAACAAATAGGAAAGCACAAGTTTGTTTGTTTGTTTGTTTGTGTGTGTGTGTGTATGTTTGTTCTTGTTATTCCACAGCTTTGCAGTTTCCCCTTCATGCCTCCTGCTGGCTGAGCAGGCTCGCAAAGCAAAAGTGCAGTTTGCTGAGTCCCAGCATGGGCGTCACACTCTACAGAAGGGCAGATTTGGAGACGAAGGACAACGACTTAATTGGCATAGATGTCAAAACTCCAGGTTCTCCTTTAGTGGATGTTTTCTGATCGATTTATGACTGGGAAAGCTCTCACATTACCACCCTTTGGCTGTATAGGGAAATTCCAAAAACTTGCAGTTTGGAAATTTTGCCCTGACCCCTCTCCCCAAATCTACCAAATTTTGGTAATAAAAAGAATGATTGGTTGTTTTGAATCCATAAAATAAAAGGACAGTTATATGTATGTACATTTGTGTTTAACTCTGCATGTGTGTGCTCATGGGTAAAGATATGTGAGTATATTAGGGTAGATTCCAGCTTTTGGCAAGGTCTTGGAAAGAACTGTAGTTTAAT
>PVKM010006524.1:0-43994 GCA_004027735.1 Carollia perspicillata | reverse complement strand
AAGTCAGAATGTCCTTCCCTGTCATTCTTTCTCAAGTAGTCTTCTTCTCCGGAAAGCTTACTTGACAGCACAGTCTGATTTTGATTCATTTATTCATTCATTCCTTCATCAAGTATTTGCCAACTGACTATTCTGTATTCTAGATGGTGTGATAGAGAATGAGTATTGTATGCTTCCAGTTCATTGTGGGAATGGCTTAGGGAAAAGAGCACTGACTTGTAGTGAGAGCCAAGCCTGTCCCTGGGCAGCTCACCACCTTGGAGAAGCTGGTGACAGACCCTTGGAGGATGCAGCCTGTGAATCTTGTGGACGACTGCAGAGCAGTGCAGAGGGCAAACAAGCCAGAAAGCCAAGCTCTGCCTGCTGTGAGTCTGGAGACGGAGAGCAAGCAGGAGCCTGCTGAAGTGGCTCCTCGGGCAAAGCTGCACTTGGCCTCTTGTTCCGGGGGCGGCCCTTCAAGGCCAGTGGTGTTCGTGTGGAGTGACTCCCTGTGGCTGCTCGCAGAACCCCAGCTCCCTGCTGCTCTTCTCCACTCAATTAGGAAGTCGTGCTGTTTTCAGACCCCTTCATTCAAAGGAAGTAAGTACTCAAGAATTAGACACAATTCACCTTCTAAAAACTCACACGCAAGTTTAATAAATGCTAGAACGAAAGCCAGGGGTACTATATTATTTTAGGTTTATAAAGTAGACTTGCAATTCACATTTTTTCATGACCTTGAAAACATTCTGGTGTCCAATTGAGTTTTATACACTAAAAGGGCTTTCAATTTATGAGCTTCTGAAAGGCATAGTTGGTTTTTTAAATTCTCTTTTTACCCTTGTATATATGCTTATGTTTTTTTCCCTCTGTCTTGATACATGCTCACTGGTATGTGGAATTTGTAAAACTGGTTAGCCAAGTGACCAGACAATATCATTAGTTTATTCCCTCGAACATTTTCCCAATTAAAACAACTTTGTAATTAAAAACCCCCACAAAGGTAAGGAGAGATAAATTGAGACATGATGTAGGTCAGTCAGAAATCTGAAATACCGTGTTCTGCACAAAGCGCCCACACCTGGCTCCACTTTTGGCTTTCCCAACTAAATATTCCCCTCCTTCTTGGATGTGGCCTTCAATCAATAAAATGAAGGCTGCTGAGCTATAAAATCTCCACGTGTTTTCTATTTCTTATATTTTATGTTGCTGAGGGCATTGGCTGCCTTCCTAGCACTAATCAGTCAGTCTGACAGAAAACAAATATCTCCCACTACAAGCTCGATTTACACATTTCTATTGCTGATTATTACAGAGAAAACTATTGACCTGGAAACATTTCTTCACTTTGATCCTGAGGGCTGTGTCTCATTTTCTCAGTATTCTTTACAAAACAAAATAAGATTTTCAAAATGTCAGCAAAGATATCAAGAATAAGTGGTCCATTGAGGGTGGTATCCTCAGAGGTTCATCCACATTACTGCCAATTCTACAGTAAAATTGATGTTTTTTCATGAATGAGGTTGCATATTGACTACCGAACAAGCTTTATCTCTGAAGCTCAATAACACTAAAGCATAAAGCCTGCTGATGTCATTCTTTCTTAATGTATTTTGGCAAAGATAAAGCTCTTGGGTGCCATGAGCATAAAAATGATTTGTGTCACAGGTCATTGGTTGAGATTATTTGGGAGTGAAAGAGAAGACATAGGCTATTTGGGATTCTAGATTATTTGGTTGGTTATGAAGGTGATTACTTAAATACAGAAGATAGCAGGGACGGCCAGCCAGAAATCAGACATGATATCACAGAAACATAGTGGGAAAAAAAGGACTGTCAGTTGGTAGCAAAGGCAAGTAAAGCCACAGTCGGCAAACATAGACACAGAAGGAAATACAAAGACAGCAAACAGGAAGCCAGAAATGGATCAGAATCAGACAAATGACACTAGGAGTCAGATGAGGATGCACATGCAAAGGCCTGAGACAAACCTGATTTGCCTGCAGACATTTGTAGAGATTGTTCTAGCTCTCTAGACAGAGACTGCTAATTATTTCCTCAATATCCATATCCAGTCTCTCCATTTTCCTTTAACAGAATCCTCCAAATTTTAGCTGAACATGTGGCTACTTACCTACAGATTACCTTTCCTAGCCTGCCTTGCAGCTTGGGATGGCTATGTAGCTCAATTCTGGCCAATGAGATATCAGTAGGGGTCATGTGTGAAACTCTCGGGATACCCTCCAACAGAAGCCATTTCCCTTCCACTTCTTTTCCCCACCCATGGGCTAGAATGTGGATATGATGCTGAGCCATGTGGACGAGGGTTATCTCCTAGAGTAGGGTGGAGCAACAAGAAAGACACAACATGGGTCTCTGATGAACTCATGGATCAGAACTCCCCGTCCCACCTGGTCTGTCTACCAGGTTGGATGTTTGCAGGGCTCTAAAGCCCATTGAACTAATATCTTCACTCACTCAATCTGTCTTTTTCCTCTTAATTCTTATGTGCACACACATGTGTATGTGGACATATGTGTCTTCAAGGCCTCCAATATATCTCCGATAATTTGAACATCATTACTATAAGTGAGATGACTTAAATCACTTAAGATTAAGGGAAAATTCTTGAAAATATGCGAGTGCAACATATGCTTCATTTGTGAAGTTATACAGCTTATTTTAAAACTATTATTATCATCCAATGTGGTTGTATCAATATTGGTTTTGGGAATTTCAGTGAGGAAGATAAAACATTCTGTGAATCATCATCTATATGGTCTGAAAACCCTTTCTTTCCATAGTATAAGAACACCCATTGACACAGCACATGAAAGAAATGACTAATTGGACTGATAATTAATAATAAAATAAATTATTATTGGACTATTAACTTAGTGTTACATACAAAGAACCTGGTTATGGCACGGTGCTGGGCTCACTCCTGATAGCACTCATGTGTGAACTGCTACAGCTGTAGAGCTGGGACCCTTGGTACTTGTACTTGTGCTTAAAATCCATCTTAGAAGCAGATATGAACCTCTGCTAGTTCAAAACCAAAATGCCTGTGCTGTGCTGCAACAGCAGTGTCCTTTTCTAGGCTTGAGTTTGGCCCCATAAAGGTGACCATGACTTTGGATCTTGAAACATGAATTAACTACTGGATACTGATTTCATTTGTTTCTGAATGTCACTATATTTACTTACTATTGTGGTCATGACAATCTACCTCAATCTTATCACCTTCACTAACACAAATACGTCTTATAGCTCTGCAGGTCAGAAGTCTGACATGGGCCACACTGGTCAAAACTCAGTGTCTACCAGCCACGTTCCTTGCTGGAGGTGCTGGTGGGGAATCTGTTTCTTTGCCTCTTGCAGCTTCCAGAGGCTATTGTATTCCTTGTCTTGTGGCCCCCTTTCCCCATCTTCAAAGACAGCAATGGCACGCTGAGTCCTTCCCACATCGTATCACTCTGATGCGTTCTCTTGCCTCACTCCTTCACTTTTAAGGACGCTCATGATTACATGGGCCCAGAAACCCAGGATAATCTCTCAGAGTCAGCTGATTGGCAACCTTAATTCCACCTGCAGCCTTATTCCCCCTTTGCTGCACACATTCACAAGTTCTAGGAATTAAGATATGGACATCATCGGAGGATCATCACTCTGCCTACAACACTACCTCTGAGTGAAGTTGATGAAGTTTTGCATCTCTGGTTGTAGCTGAACTACTTCTGTAACTGGACTCTTTCCAACATGCGATGGAGATTAGATTCCAAACTATTGGAATAAAAGCAATAGGAGAGTCAAACTTGGGTCATCTTTGAAAACCCACAGGAAGCAGTCACTGCACATTCCTCACCCTCTCAGAAGGTCTGCGGCCCTCTGGGGAGGGGGAGAGAATTGTCTTAGTGTCTCCATTTGAGCACATTAATACCTCTTACTGCATAGGGGGAGATGAAGATTAAGGACATTTAAGAATAATCTCCTCCACCAAAATCATTAGGACAGGGGTCAGGTTCAGGAGAGATATGATGAAGTCACCATGCATTCAAGTACACTATGATCAATGTGGGCAGACTATCTTCCTCTCTGTCTTGAATTTTATAGCTTTGTTATCTTAAATTGGGCTTACTGTAGAGATAAGAGAACCTTGGGACCAAATTCTTTTGCCCTCTCAGCAACTAAGCTTTCTTTGGTTGGTACTAGAGAAATTTCTGCCTTTTCTCTTCCATTCCAGCTCAACTGTCATTGGAATCAGACTCCCCTGTACCAACAAAATACCACAAGGTATTAACAGCTGTAGCCAGCCCTTTCCTGAACCACCTGCGAATCAGCAGCAGAGTCAGATACAGTACCTCAACGTGCAACGTGAGATGAAGCTGTAATTTCAAACTTACTAATATGGTGTAGGTAATTCAATTCCTAACAGAGATATTGCATAGTTCTCCACAATTCTTGTTTATTGTTGTTAGCATCACAAACTGAATATCCCTCGCTCCTTGGCTGGTTCTCTCAGCCCTGACTTGGGTGAGCATCTAAGACTGATTAGTATTGCTAGAACTAACATCTCACAACTTGACTCCCTGCCTCTGAGTACGGGACTCCATACAAAATAGCTGACAACTGTGGCATGGTGCACATGACGTTGTGTAAGATTAGGTCAGGTAAGAAAACTCTTGGCACGGGAGTCGAATCCCTACTGAAAATAATGTAAGGATTGGAGTTGTATGTTGATTTCAATTTCATACAAGGGAATAATATTTAAAAATATTCAACATGTTCTAGTATTTTATTTCAAGCTGAATAAAAGTAAAGACATCCCTCCAAATTTAATAGAGATTTCTGATACCAGATACAATAGTCTTTACTTCATTTAATTGCTCGTGACATTAGTTTTCACTACAAATGTAGAACCCGGTTAACATTTTAGTAATGAAAGCCTGTGTATGGGCACATGGTACTTATAAAACAATTTACTGATACTTGTGGATAAGCTTTTGTTAATGTCCCCATGGTACTCTATTAGCATAGCCAATTTCCTTTGGCTAATATAAGGTCTCACATCTTCAAATTCAATTTTATGAGAAGCTTCTTTAAGCCAAATAGTGATGCTAATGTTTTTTCTAAAGGGGTTTAGAATAATAGTTCCTCTTAAAAAGTCCTAAAGCCTATAAAATAATTTCTATGGAATGAAAATATATTTTATTTATAACCAACTGCTTTTCTTTTTGTGTATGACTTGTGAATTTTGCTTTTGTGTATAAATATATTTTACCTTTCCTCATAATTTTCTATAAGCAATATAATGGATTATAATCAGTACAGTCAGATCTATAAATTGCTGAATTGCTAAAATACTATTCTTTCGGAAATTTTTGTGCAATAAAAACCTAAGTACCTGTGTAATCTTGGGTTGTTTCCAGGACAGGCATTGGCTGGCAGCTACTAGATTTATTTATGGCATGCATACTAGTTTCCCTTGGCTGTTGTGGCAAGGTAGCACAAAATTGGTGGCTTAAAGCAGTAAAATTCATTCTTGCGAGTTTTGGTGGCCAGGAGTCTGAATTCAAGGTGTCGTGAGGGCTGCACTGCCCCCGAAA
Organism: Carollia perspicillata; assembly: GCA_004027735.1. Classification (NCBI taxonomy): domain Eukaryota; kingdom Metazoa; phylum Chordata; class Mammalia; order Chiroptera; family Phyllostomidae; genus Carollia; species Carollia perspicillata. The sequence goes on along the minus strand of PVKM010006524.1, from coordinate 38,409 downwards.
GCTCTCTGCAAGTGTCTGTGCTTTGCCTCTTCCAGCCTCTGGTGGCTGTTGGCCTTCCCTGACTTGTGGCTGCATCACGCTAACCTCTGCCTTTACACCGCACTGCCTCCTCTTCTCCTCAGTGTCTGCCCTTCTGTCTGTCTCAGATCCATCTGTTTCCCTTATAGGATGCTTGCTACTGGATTTGGGGCCCATGAACAGTCCAGAGTGATCTCCTCAAGTCAAGATCCTTAACCTAATTGCATTGAAAAAGAGTCCTTTTCCAAACAAGGTAACGTGCACAGACTCTAGATATTCAATGTAGATATCTTTTGGAGGGCAATTATTTTAAATTTAAAACTATTTCACTTGAAATCTTCTAGTTTTTCTGCCTTATAATTTTATCATTCATTCATTATACCGGGTCTAGCACAAGTAACACCTCTGCTTTATTACAAAATCATAAGCATGTAATTCTGTAACATAACAATATCATACTGAAGTGCAGCATATGATATTTTAGGTGAAATGTTCAAATTAAAACTATAAATTATTACACCCTACAAACCACACTCAAGCAGGTGTTACTTCTACCAGACCCTATATTTAAAGAAATAGAGATAATCCTAGAATATTCTGTGCACATATACCCTACTTTAATACCTCAAGAAACATGTTTTGATCAAGTTTTTAAAAAAAGTCTTTATTCCAGGAGTTGAAAGAAATCACCCACAATGGGGAAAAAAAACAAGAAATACTTGTACTAAAAAAGTGACTATTGTCTCTCTTTAATTGACTTTGTTATACTGAGCGCAGAGGCTGTCAAGGAGTAATTATTCAAAAAATGTGTTCATTGTTGAGTTAATAAATGGAAGGAACTAACTAGACTTTTACTTGCTCTGTAGTCTCACCACTGTGAGTCATTAAGCTGCCTGGTTTTGGTTCTTCTTATTCCAGAAATATAGATAGCAAGCCAGTCTACAAAAGTCTTTATAAACTAGATACATTAAAAATATTTAACTTTCTCATGAAACATGTAAAGGCTAATATTTATTGAGTGTTTATTGAGTTTCAACATTCTCTGAAAGTGAACATGAATGTCTAAAATGGAAATACAGACATTATAAGATCCCAGAAGCTCTTAAACATACCCCATCGATAAGTGCTCTCCAGTGAACTCCCCAGTTAGTGCTGTAACCTACAAGGCGCCAAGCTCCAGGCCTGCTAAATGAGGGTGATGCATGGATTAACTTCTTAGTAGGTCTGTGTGGTTCTGCACCAACTCTCTGTTGGCTTATTAAAAGTCAGCTGGATATGGGTCCAAACGTGTTTATGCCAATTACTGTCCTTATCACCACTGATGTAATTCAAGACCTCTCATGTTAATGTTAGATGAAAATATGATCTGGGTTTGGTAAACCAGATCATTGTTATTTCTGTGAAAACAAAGTTGAAAGATTTGAGACACATATGTTGCTAAAAAGGAGTCTTGTTAAATTATGTTTAGGTTAGACATTTGTAGTGGACTAGGAAAAATTATATAATTCTAGAAGGATTATGTACTCATATTGTGTCATTTTAAAGAAACCAAAAGTAGAAATTAGATATAATAAATTTGAATGTGGTCTTTATAAGAAAGATAACATGGTACTCTATGCAAAAAATGGTCTAAGGTGGTATATTTGAAACTAAATAAAGTAAAATAAGATAAGAGTGTGTTTCATTTTTATTATTCCTTACTGTAATAGAGTTGAAATAGTCCATGAGTTATCAGTACTGATTGCATTACCCAAGACTATATTTGGCCTTGATTTATATGATAGTTTTAATTTAATTTTAAGGTTAATAATTTGCTCTGACTGTTGTGACTCAGTGGATTGGGTCCTGACCTGCAAATCAAGGGGTCACTGGACCGATTCCTGGTTAGGACACATGCCTGGATTGCGGGCCAGGTCCTTGGTGGGGGGATAAATTAATTAATTAAAAAATTAAGATTACATTCATAAATTCTAATAGATTTCAATTGGATACTCTGGAAATAGTGACAAGTAGACAAATGTTCACAGATAATACAACATCAGCACAGTTTTTATAGACAATATGTGCTTTGCATTATGCTAGGTATGATCGGGAACACTAGAGAATTACTAACCATGCTTCATGCTCTCAAGGAATTAGTATTTGGCTGAGGGGAAGACTGAGGCAACATTGAAAAAGAACAATAGTCAATTCAGAGAGGACAAAAGTCTACAGTACACTTAAAAACATCTCTATCCTCACCTGAGAGCATTTTTTATTGCTTTTTAGAAAAAGAGGGAGGGGGGAGGGAGGGAGAGACAGAGAGACAGAGAGACGGAGAGATAGAGATGCAGGTGTGAGGAAGATCGACAGGTTTCCTCTTACAGACTACCTGACCAGGGCTCGAACCCACAACCTAGGTACACGCCCAGTCCAGGAACTGAACCAACAGCTTTTCAGTGTATGGAATAATTCTCCAACCAAATGAGCCACACCAGCAGGGCTACATTTTTTAAGTATAATAAAAAGAACATAAAAGGAGACATTTGCATGGGCTGTTGGAATCAAAGTTTCTAAAAAGGAAATTGGATCTGAGTTGGACAGTAAAGAAGGAAGATTGGACAAGTTAGGGAAGGTAGAAGGGGGGAAGTTGCATAAGCAAAGGTGAAGAGGCGACAGTAAGAACGACATAAGAAGGCGTGGAAAAAGAATTGCTGAGGGGAGCGCAGTGGTTCCGCCTCTCACGAGAGCTAAGTCCGAACCCCGTGAGAGCAGATCGGAGCGCAGATCGTGACAGGTGCAGGACGCTCATTTCCTTCTTCTAGGAGGGTTTCAGTGAGGGTTGAAGGGATGCAAAAGTGGAGGGACACAGAAGTTCACAGAGGTGCACTGGAAATTTCCCCCCCAAACACAAAGTTTACAGGTAAAAACAAGAGAAAATATTTGGAAGCACTTATTTTTGTTACAAAAACAAATTTAAAATAAGGGAAAAGAAATAACACTGAACCATAGTAGGGGACGGCACTGGACAGAACCGTGATATATATTTACATCATCTAAGAGAGGAGGCTGGAAAGGTGGACTCACAGTGGGACACATTCAGAGAGGATTCACCTATGGGATCGCAGCAAGGCCATTTAGAATGCTTCTTTATAACCCTTTAGGATGACTCCCATGTTCTCCCGGCATCAGTCTTCTTTACCACACACACGCACATATCACACACACTTTTCCATGAACATAACGAGTCTATTACTTCCTTTAAGAGGCACCTCCATCACGGCATGAACCCTAGGTCTTCATTGGCTAAAATGCCCAGAAAGGCCGAGACTCCAGTGCCGTGCATTGTGCCCAGGAGTTCTATCAGTGGCCACATGAACGTAGCTTAGGAAGCTTAGAGGAAAATGGAGAGTCTGAAAGGAAGGGAGAGCAATTTATTCAATTCCTGCATCTTGCTGTGTGGCGTCTCCATCGCTGACAAACTGTTTGCTGATTTAACTTTTTTGTGATCTTCTGGAATAAGCTCAAGAACCTGCCTTCCTTCACCCAAGTGTTCTGAGTTTGGGTTTAAGATCCAGTTATTTTAGAGTATGAATATGGATTACAGGGCTTTCATGTGAAGGAAAAGGAAAAGTACTTTCGGTACTTAAAAATAGCAGAACAAAATAAATGTAGATTAAGAAGGGAAAATAAATTCACATGGATAGTGAAATGCAGTATATGTAGCTCGACAATGAAAAAACTAAAAGATATACTGTATCTTGCTGTATATGATGTATGCCCACATTTTTGTGTGTATTATGTATGGGGTTATTATACCCATTATTATACCCAGGATAGGTAATCATTATACCCATCTATAATGCACATCCTTATTTTTCCCTAAAAATTGGGGCAAAAAGTGTACATTATACACAGCAAAATATGGTAGTTTAACAACCTTCAAATATTTGAAGAACAGGAATAACAAAGTAGAAAACAAATTAGTTAGCTTGAGGCATATTGTTATGATTAGGTGAAATGGAAAGAAATGAGTAAAGAAAATGCTTCTTTTCAACCATTTAGAGACCAGAAAATGGCTTTCAGTTCCACTCGAAGATTATGTTATGAGATTACCTACAAGGAAAACGAATAATTGTTTTGTTTTGTTTTTTTTAGGAAGGACTGCAAAGCCATGGCTTGCAAGCAGTTTGAGGACTGACTGGTATCTCACCAGACATGGCTCAGGAAGGTGTGGAGCCCCCGGCACAGGTACCTGGCATAGACAAGCACTCGAGCCTCACTTATTTACCTCAAGAAATGGTTATTTGGGGGGCAACGAAGAGAGTATATGTGGACGTGTATCTCTCCTCAGTCTCTTGTGATTCCCTGTAGTTGTCTCAGCACCACATTTCAGCAATTTTTATGTGTCATTTGTATGAGGATCTTTACTGATGTTGTCCAGGCACCTCATACCCAGTGCTTGGCATATTTAGTAGAACCCCATGAATAAAAGGCTAACTTTCCTGATGTGAGAACTTTGGAGTCAAGTGCAACAGCTTTGGCTAGAGACCTTGCTTTGCCGCAGGTCATGCAGCTATAAAATCGGTGTAACAATAGTGCACCTATAATCACCGGAGGACTGTGAAGATTCAACGCCAACACGAGTGGCACGCTGAGCATTGTGCCTGGCTCAGAGCAGCTGCTTCATAATTGTTAGCTCATTGTTATGTTTTATCAGTCCATTAGAGCTCCATTCAAATCACAAACATAATCAAAACATTTTCTCTAACATGTCCTCTCCAAAGGTCAATATGGCACTGACGTTTCAGGTGGCTGTTGACTTTTATGTCCTATAATCCAAGGTCTTGGGGCTGTGATTGTGAGATTTCCACCTCCTACAATTTGCTTGATGTGGTTAAATTCTGGGCCTAGCAACCCCCACCTTTCCCCTCAGTCCTTCGTTTTAACTGAGTTTAAAGATCCTCCCTTATTTCTGCTTCACCAAAAGATGAAATGCCAATTAATGGGCTTTGCCAATCATGGGCTTTAGGTTTAATCCCCCTAGAACCCTAATGTTTGGCAATAGAGAATTTCTGAATTTCAAACTCTTGTGGCTAAGTACCAAGTCAACACCTAGACACTCCAGAAAGACTCAGCAGATCGGGGGAAGTTAGCTGGATCTTCAGTTTACGAAGTATTTGTTCTATTTTTTGTAAAGAACAGTTTAGAAATAACAGAAACATATAATTTGTGTTACTTGATTTGCATAAACATAATGATGTTTAGTAAAAATAATTTGCACTCAGTTAATTTTAGAGTACTCCTTTCATCTTTCCCCTGTGATTCCGAAGAGGAAACCATTTCATACGGGCCTGATCATATGCTATTACTACCTAGAATCAAATATGCCATCAGGGTTGTAATGAGTTATAAGAAATGCCCACCCACTCATGTTACATTCAATGGGAGGGATGGCTCTAAAATTAAAGGAGTTCAGATGTTGACTCATTATAGACCTCAACCAAACCATCAAACAACTCTAAAAATAAAATGTAATGATTTAGTGTGTAGACAGCTGCACTGGCGCTGAGTAATCTCCATTTGCAGTGATTATCCAGTCCCGTGACCAAATTGGATTCTTTCATACTGTTCTCTATGGATATTTAATGTGCTCATCTGTGTTTAGGCAGATTAATGGATATTAAATTGTAGTGATTAGATTATAGATTCAACTAATAATTTAAGAATAGAAATGTACTTTGAATGCTATTTGGTTACTTTTAGGTTATGAATAATGTAAAATAATCATTTACAATTCAGATTACTTACAGCCACACCAAAACACTGAGGCAGAATGTGATAGATGCTGAGAATGATACTTTGAATCCGAAAAAAGAACTTTCAAATGAATTTCTGTGTAGTGTTCACTCAAGCAAATGCAATTAATAAATTAAATAATATTTGGGGGAATTATTAATTAAGTATTTCACAAATATTTAATACAGGTAATTTCTGACTACTTCATTATGACCTAAATTAAATAAAACTTGGTGACCTAGGCTGCAACCCTAACAACTATTCACAATTTTGTGATTATGTGAAAATATTCCCCTTATTCCAAACAGCTGACTCATCAATGAACTTTGGAGACAATATACTTAGCCTGGAGAAGAGAATATGTAATTGGAACTATTGAATTATTTGGAGAAAACATATTAGGCATGATTTATATAATTCTAAAGGTAGAAATTCAAACAGTGGGTGATAGGTATAAAAGGAAAATTTTTGATCAAAGTAATAAGAAATTACCCAATAGGCAAAACTGATGCAGTAGCTTTCTTACTGAAACAGGTTCTTACGAATGGGCTAGACAGCCACTCAGCAATGGTGGTATGGAAGGAGTCCAAGTCCAGAAAAAGTGGTTAGACCCAGCTGTCATTTTGCAGTTGCCAAAATAAGTGTTTGGGATTGTCTGTAGAATTTATTCAAGCCAACTACCACTTTTTCTCCTAACATAGCATGACACATCTGTGTAGTAACACATCACCAAGTTTGAGAAGAGGGACATCTAGTGGATGAAATAAGCAAAAGAAAAAGCTCCTGCTATTCAGACTTTAAATATTTGAAAAATCTTTTCATTGATTTCTCCATGAAAAAATAATAAATGTATCTAGCTTGATTATAGTTGAATTTTTAGTTGCTTTTGTCAATAATATATTGGCAAAAGACAGTAATTACTCACAGTCAGGTGATTTGGGTAAGATAATTATTTCATCTGGTCCTTTAATATATGTTTACTGAATGAATGCCTTTTTAAAAAATCTTTTTAAAAAAGATTTTATCTATTAATTTTTTTAGAGAGAGGAAGGGAGAGAGAAATATTAATATGTGTTTTCCTCCCACACACCCACTATTGGAGACCTGGCCCGCAACCCAGGCATGTGGCCTGACTGGGAATCAAACCCAGAACTCTTTGACTCTCAGGCCAGCACTCAACCACTGAGCCACACAAACCAGAGCTGAATGAATGCCTTTTTAGTCACTTTTCTTTAATCTGTTCAAATTAGGCAATCTGAGGATGAATCTGCTTGTCCTTGTAAAACATAAGCGTGTGACCCTCTCAGCTACCAATTAAGATGTGTTCTTTTACGCTTGATCTTTCAGCAGAGGAAATAGCAAACAAACAAAAAAAGAAAAATTTTCCATTGCCTAAACTATACGTATAATTGTTTTATTCAAGTCTTTACTAAAATGTTCATTTTGGTTTTTCTTTTCACAAATTTGAAATTAATTCAAATAATTTAATATGGTAATAGATTTTCCTATTGAAAAAAGTAATTCTGTATCCATTACAAGAAAGAGCAACACAGTAGTCATTTAGAGCCTGTTTGCCTGGATTAGTAAAATGAATCAACTCTACTGACTAAAACAACTAACTCATTAGTGATGCTTTCAACTGAGTATATGTTTTAGGAACTTAGATATTTGGTGAATGAATCTTTCTTTTTTTAATTATATTTTTTCCATTACCATTTATCCCCTTCACACCCACCTCGCCATCCCCCAGCAATCCCCACACTGTTGTCCACATCCATGGGTGCTTTTTCCTTTTTACTTGGTCCTTCCAGCCCCTAACCCCCCAGCCCCTGTTCTTCTCACCCTGCTCTCCATTTACAATTCTCTCTCTATATTGCTTGTTAGTTCAGTTTGTTCATTAGGTTCCATGTATGAGTGAAATTATATGGTATTGTCTTTCTCTGACAGGCTTATTTCACTTAGCATAACGTTCTCCAGGTCCATCCATGCTGTTGCAAATGGTAAAATTTTCTTCTTTTTTATGGTCAAGTAGTATTCCATTGTGTAAATATCTCACAGTTGTTTTATCCTCTCATCTACTGATGGACACTTGGGCTGCTTCCATATCTTGGTGATTGTAAATAATGCAGCAATGAATATAGTGGTGCTTATGTTCTAACGAATTAGTGTTTTGGGTTCCTTTGTATGTATTCCCAGAAGTGAGATTATTGGGTCAAAAGGCAGATCCATTTTGAATTTGTTGAGGTATCTACACAGTGGCTCCACCAGTCTGCAATCCCACCAGCAGTGCAAAAGCGTTTTCCTTTCTCCACATCCTCACCAGCACCCTCCATTCTCACCAATGAGTTTTATGGATGATTGATGGATGATGGCCATTCTGATCAGTGTGAGGTGATATCTCATTGTGGTTTTTATTTGCATTTCTCTAATAATTAGTGACATGGAGCATCTTTTCATATGTCTATTGGCCATCTGTATGTCCTCTTTGGAGTAGTGTCTAATCAGGTCCTTTACCCATTTTTTAATTGCATTGTACTTATTTATATATAAAACAAAATACCAATTGAGATTGTACTTTGTCCAAAGCAATGTAGGGGTATCTTCCTTCTGGTAGGTAAAGATCTAAAGAAGGAAGACACCTTGCAAAATGCCTTTGTTTTGCATAGGCCCTGGCACTGAATGAGTTCATACTTTATACAGGGCATTTGTATAAAGTATGACATGTATATTTTATTCATGTGATTTGATTTAATTCTTCTCATGATAACTTTATAATGTAGGATTTTTTAAAAATTAAACACTTATTTTTTAAATGAGGAAACTGAGATTAGCTAATCTACCCAAGGTGAGAGCACTGATAAATGGCAAAACCAGTGTTTGATCCCAAGTAGTCTCTGGTTCCAGAGACGGTGCTCTGAACTACTGCATTTATCCTGACTCTCATACTGACCATCGGGTAAATTACCTAGCTGCAAAGACACTAATAATAGTGAAATAAAAATGGGTATTATAGTGATTGTATGGAAGATAGAAAGTATTCTAAAATACAGACCAGGAGGTGGAAACGAGAAGAGCAACCAAAGACCTTTATGGAAAAACCAGAAAAATATGTTAGGTAGAGGTCAAGAGCACAAAAGTCTGAGTTTATGTCCTAGCTCCATTACTTACTAGAAGGGGAACTGAGACAACCTAATTAACTGCTAATCTGCCTTTGTTTCTCTAACCTGAAAACAAAAGGACTAAGAGAAGCCACTCTAAGTATCTGCGAAGATCGAAGACCTTTGTAGGTGTAAAGGACTTAAAAGACAACTGGCGCATGTACTTAATAATATTGTTATTCCTGGATTTAATCACATTGAAGACACCCTCCATCATATTGTAAAAATGATTTATTACCGTATTTTCTGTGTGTAACATGCACTCAGGTTTTTGTGCACATTATACATGGCATCATTATACCCATGGTATGTAATTGTGATACCCATGTATAATGAGCATCCTTATTTTTCCCTCGAAAATTTGGGCAGAAAGTGTGCATTATACCTGGCAAAATGTGATATTTTCAGGATTGTCTTTATAGAAAAAAATACCTGCTATAAATGCAAAATGCCATCAAGTTGGTGATGCACCCTGATGTCAGAGATGTTGAACTCTGAGATGAAAAGTATGTCTTGGAATTAATGAAACATCATTTTATTATGTGCAGAATAGAGAAGAAAAATCCACTTGAAAGAATGAAATGTTTGAACACATTAACATTTTCATTTTTTTCAATTCTATTTTTCACTTTCTCATTATTTTTCCAGATATTTAATGCCTGATCATTGGCTTTTAGTATCATTGTTCTGAGAATACTACTCATGTTTTAGCTTAAAAATTAATTGTGGTACTAATTCCTCAGGAAAAGAAATGAAAACAGGTGTCTGAAGGAAAGGCAAAGTGTATGACTGTGTGGATGTGTGAGGGGAGCAGAGCTGAAGAATGTGGATGCTTTAAAAGCTTTTTTTAAAAAGATTTTATTTATTTATCTTTAGAGGGGAAGGGATGGAGAGAGGGAGAGAAATATCAATGTGTGGTTGCCTCTCGTGCGTCCCCTGCTGGGACCTGGCCTGCAACCCAGGCATGTGCCCTGACTGGGAATCGAACTGTGGTTGTTTGGTTTGCAGGCCCGTGCTCAATCCACTGAGCTACACCAGCCAGGGCTAAAAGCTTTTGAAGTTAATGTTTAAAACTGCTTAACAAATATAAGAACCAGAAAAATTTAAGGGGTTGAAAAATTAAATCAGGTGTCAGAATGAGTCTCCAGACTTAAGACAAATCAATTATTCATTCAACAAATATAAGTTAACCAATGTGAACTCAATGTGCTATATGTGATATGTGAAAAATATAACAAATGAGTAAAACATTATCAATTATAGCAGGAAAAAATACATAACATTGGAGTTAAAAGTATATTAAGAAAGCAGCATAGTTAACTGTGACCATAACCTCATTTTCCCATTGTTAGCATAATGTTTTCCTGGTTAATATACATTATTATTATTTTTAATACTCTGAACATGACCAGAAGGACTCAGCACTCATCAAAGAGAAATTCAGCACCTGCTCAGGAGAGGCTGATTCTGTACTGAAGTTAAGCTGAGCCCCTTCATGGGACTGAATCCACCCCAGAGCACACGCCCGATATATGGTGGGAATTTAGAAGAGACAGCTTTGGCATGGCATAGGGGAGTAGCAACTGAATTAAAAAAGCAGCTTTGTAACAAACTAGCTGCATTATCTTATCATTCTGGGCTTCTGTGTCCTTGTTCACGCAAAGCACAGATTGAATTTAGGACTTTAATTTTCCTCCCACCTCTTATCCTTTAATTTTCTGATATTATATTCATCATGATGAGAGATACAGAAAAAAAGCTGTTATCAGATGCTGGGTTTCAAGCACATGCTTGATGACTTATGGGGAGAACTTTTAGGTTTTTGAAATAAGTCTGTCTTCATGGATTATTACCCTAGCAAATTTCTACTCTGTGTGCCTGATAACACTTTTGACTACTATTCAGGAGCCGGATGCCTCCACACTCTATCTCATTTGTTTCTTACCATACCCCCCTGAGGTGTGTCTTATGACTTTCATTATATGGAGGAAGGGCAGAAGCACAGAAAATGATTATTAGTAATGACAGTAACAATGATTTGTGTTTACTATCTGCAATTACTGTGCTCAGGGCTTCTTACATGTAAACTCACTTAATCCTCACATCCACCTTATGAAAAAGGTTCTGTTATAGTTTCCAGGCTCGCAGCTGAAACACCCAATGACTAAATAACCTACTCATGGCACATGGTTAGTAGTGGGGAAACGGCATTCAAACCTAAGTGATGCAGCTGTGGAATCTGGTACCTAGCCATTGCGCATTCTGGGTAAAAATGTGCACAAGGTCAGGAAACTAATAAGAAGATAAATAGGAATCCAGACTTCATTCTAAAACACCGACTTTTTGTATTAATCAAAACTCAGATTTAATCAACTATTAATCAAACTCAGATTTCTTCAGGGGCCAGAAATGTAAAATAAATGACTTACGATAGAGCTGGGGGCACACTGAATAGTGCATACACTCTGCCTGAAATCTTCCAAATGCTAAGTGCTTTTTAAAGCACTGTGAAATCCAAACAAACACGTTTGCTGCTGAATTTAGCCTGGTGTAAAAAAATGTCGGCTAGAAAAACTTTTACACAAATGACACAGTAAGCAGTCTAGCTCTCTTTGCAGAATTGAAGAATTTCAATTCCTTTATCCTTTATTCAAAAAAAATGTTGTGATGCTTGTTTTACCTTCAGGAAAATGGAACCATAAGCTCACCAAATGCGTGACTAAGTTTAGACAAACACCCAAGAGCAATAATCACTATGCGGGGTCAGGAAAAGGGTTTGTTAATGACTAGAGGTGCCAGTTTCAACTAGGGCAGCTGGGAAAGCTGTAAGGAAAAGCACTTGGGAAATGGGGGAACTTCTACAACATGCATGGTTTTGACCATGGAGGCTAGGTAACCTTGGGGTCATGCGAAGCACTGTGGGAATGCAAACAGGGATAGGGAGTGACCAGTGACCCATAGTTCTACCTGTTCGGTGGATAGAAACCAACAAGGAGGCAGCAGAAGTGGAGAGGAGGTATATTAGTTTAGCAGCCAGACATCCTACCTTCCAGCCTCGGCTCCCGTAACTGTTGGCCTTGAGCAAGCCCCTAGTCTCTCAGAGCCTATCTTATATATTAAAAGATGACCATTTTTGTCCTGATTACCCCATTGAGAGACCTTGAATAGGAAAAGCTGTTGTATACTATATGAGTACAGGTGGTTTCTTTATAAAAGGCTTTCAGGCCAAATTCCATTTAAAAAACAACAAAGCACTGCCTATGAAAGAAAACCTTTATATTGCACGCTTTGAGACTCCCCCATACTCTACTTATACTGGGAATATTTGATGCAATTGAAGCTATTACAGGTATTTTGAGACAATCTTCTGAAGTTTCTTGCAATAGAATGAAATCAGTGCACTTGAGTGAATAGAGAAAAATTCTACCCACAGACCACAGCACGTTTTCTCCCCACTATTTTTTCCTCCTGCATCTCTTCAAGCAACTACTTTAAAAGAGCTTAGGAGAGGACATGCTAACTTAAAAAATTATTTTCAAGACTCAGCTCTTAGAACTCATTCTCATTTTGGGCTTATTCTAATAGAAATATTGTCAGGCACTGAAATGTCCAGAATCTGAGATCATATTGATTAAAAGACCATATTGATTAACCTCTGCATCTAAATAGTGTCATGTCTGGTGGGGAGACAGACATGTCAACAATTATAGGACAGTGGTAATGGCTCCACTGAAAGTATGTGAAAGAAATAATAGGAGCACTGAGGAAGGGCTCTTAATTGGTCTTGGACATGAGGAATGAGTGGGCATTTTCCAGGTTGGCAGGTGCAACTGCATATAGACAGGGCAGATAAAAATGAGCATCATGAATTCTCCCACATACATAGTTCAGTTCAAGAAGAGTATACAGAACAGAAGTGAGACCAGCAAGGATGGAATTGACATGTTTTTGTGTGCTATGATGAAGCAGTACTTGGTGGTGAACCATTAAAAACTTCCGAGTAATAGGAACAGATTTGTCTGTGAGAATAACTTCAGAGGCAACAGATATCGCACCTGGAGTCAGATGCCCGATTGGGGGTCAGTGCTCTAAACAAGGCGGGAAATAATTAAAGTTGCAGTTGGAATGTCAAAGAGTATATGGGATAGAATTATTTAGGATTGGTTTTTTATTTGACTCAGTAAGTGAAGTGGGGGGAGGAAGAGGAAGAGAGAGAGAGAGGAGGGAGAATTTAGTATCACTCTACATTTGTGTTTTGGACAAATGGATGAATGGGAAGAACGAGAGTTAAGATGAGGAAACTCTACATGATTTGATTTTAAAATGGTTAAATTTGAGTCACCTGTGTAACATCCAAAGGGCGATATCTATGAAGAGGTAGAACGAGCAAATGACTGTTAATGGTGGTTGGCTCTGGAGCTGCAGAGAGGAGGGTATTCTGGAGGCAGATTTGGGGAGTCATTAGCAAACTGGTATGTGATACCTTGTGTGAGAATGAGATTGACTAGACAGAATACACAGAGTAGGAAGAAAGGACTTAAGATATACCCCTGGGGAACACAGGCGTTTAAAAAGGATAATTGGAAGGCTGATAAAGAATATACCGAGAAATAGTAGAAAAATCAAAAGAGGGTGCCATGAAGAAGGGAATAGCCAACAGTACCAAAATCTCTAGTCACACAGGAATTCACACTTAACTGGATTGGTCAGTTAGGCCACTGGGACATTTGTAAGACTGTTCGTCGGAGTGGCGAAGATAGACCTATACTGAAGTGGGTTAATGGAACCCGAGAGTGAGGGCATATTACTATTTCAACATGCTTGACTTTGAGGCTATAAAATAGAATGTATAGTATTTAGTAACTATTTTAGTATGCACATAAGCCAGGAAGCATAAAATATACATAAAATGTTAACATGTTTGGTAGGTGGATGTTGGCAGTGATTGGAGAACAATTAGATGCTCCAAAGATAAATTGGTTAAACCTTGGCCAGTGTGGCTTAGCTGGTCAGAGTGCACCAAAAAGGTGTGGGTTTGATTCCTGGTCAGGGCACATACCTAGGCTGATGGTTCAGTCCCTAGCTGGGGCACCTACAGAAAGCAACCGATCGATGTTTCTGTCACATCGATGTTTCTCTCACTTTCTCTTTCTCTAAAAGCAATGAAAAAAATGTCCTCAGGTAAGAATAAGAAATAAAATAAAATAATAAATTGGTTAAACTTTTGAACTCTATAAACAGAATAAAATTGGCCACTTGTGAAACTGCCTATGAATGTGTGATAGGTGTTTGGGAACACATAAAAGCCTAGTTAAGGTGACAAGATTTATCCCAGGGAGACAGGAGACGAATCTGTGCATAACTTAGAAAGCAAGAACATAACAATTATATTGTTTCTTGACAATAGGCGGTAAGATAAAAATCAGCCTTGGGAGCACAGAGGAGAAATCAGTAAGAGCCAGAAGTTAGGGCATTTATGGCAGGTATGGGGGTGTGCTGCTCAGAACTCCCTCAAGGAGAGAACCTGTTAGTTGGGGTCTCCAGCTGCAGACCCACCAGTTTCGTGCTGAGGTCATACTCTTCCCAGCCCTCCAGCCAATGACTGAGCAAGACAGAAGCACTAGAGTCAGGCCATTCCTGCCCAATGAGGAATTCTATCTGGTCAGTCTTCGCTGTTTGGTTCCCCGTCAGCATGGCTGAGGCCTTAGGGACCAGCACTGCAGTCTGAGTCTCTTCTTAGCCAATCCTTCCTAATTTCCCTCTCATTTCTCAAAGTGGAACAAATGGCTCCAGCATCAGTTGTTAATGCCAGGATCGCCAATCTTTTACCTAAGGCTGCTAATTCCATCACCTAAATATGTCTTTACTCTCCAATAGACATTACATTTGTGAACTCTTTGAAATATAACAGAAATAAAGAGTTATAGAAGATTAGATGTTAAGAGAAGAGGAGAATAGGACTGTGTAGGCCAACGTTCTTCAACTCTGGCTGTGCATTAAAGTCAGCAGAGTAGTTTTTAAAAATACCGATTCTTCAGACATACTACTCAAGGATTTTAGTTTCCTTAACCTGAACTGGACCTCAGGTGTCAACATTTTATTTTTTTCAGAGATCCCAGGAGATTCAATGTGTACCTATGGAGTACATCAATTGACTTAGGTCAAGAGGGAAGTTTTTTTTGTCATTAATGTTATCATTGTTCTATTTTGTTTTATGATGTAAGCATATGTTTATGTGGGGAAAGAAAAACAGTAGTGAAGAGGGAATTTGAAAATTCTCAGGGAGGATGGTAACTGATAGAGCGAGTTCCTGAAGAGTGGAAGGTATGCGTTTAGGGGCACAGGATTTACCTTGGATAGAAAAATCATCTTTTCTCTGAGATTTGGGGAAAGGAGGAAAGGACATATGTGGACCCAGAGATGTTTATAGACATGACGAACAAACAGGAGAAGCACAGGAGGCTCCTTGTGGTGACCTCTATACTTTTTTGAGATATACAGAACAAGTTTATTAGCTGAGAGTGAGGCTAACAACTCATTACATCAAGACCTTGGCATTGGGTGAGTGCAGACCTGTATGCAAGTCTTCTCTCCCAAACGATTTATCCTCTTCCTCGTGACAGAGGAACTGTTTGGGTTCCTGCCTTTCCTCAACCACTTGGTAGAAGGATAACCACAAGGCAAGTGCTCAAGACACAGTCTGGTGGATCTCAACTCCTATTTTTTTTCTTTCCAGCTACTGTAATAATCTTTCTGTTTTTATCTTTCTCATCCCCAAAACATTACTCGCCCAATCCAAGTCATTGATTTTTTTGAAACTTCATGGTTTATCTGCAAACTCTTCATTTTCATAGATCTTGCCTTTCAGAGAATCCACACCGAGACAGTTTTTGGAAAAGGATATACTAGATACTGGGATACTTTCTGGAAAAAATACATAGTGGACACTGAGATTTTTTTCTGGAAAAAGGACTACAGTGAAGCTTTTCAGTGCTGTCAAGGCATCTCTTGAATTCCACAAGGCTGCACCCATTTCGTGCAGGTAAATACTATTTTTAGAAAATGCAAACCAGAATTAAGAGTTTAACTTAGGAAATGGATACATAAGTACATATTTCCTATGCAATTTTTTTCAGTTTTCAACACAATGACAAGCACACATAAAGAGACTCTTTTTAGAAATGGTTTCTTAAATGGGATCCTCTATAATTTTGATGATCTGATACACACCAGATTAGTGCAACTAAAACCTAAAGAATTCAGAGTCCTTGTCAATTGAGGTTAAATCAGAAGTCTTGTATGCATTTTTGGCACTATGTATGTACCTAGAAAAATCCACTTTCATGGATATTTAGTTACATGTTCTGGAAATTTCTTCATTAATGTAATGTGAAATATGCCTTCACTGGGTGCCACATGAACCCCACTTACTCTGTGTATAATATCTATCTTATTTATATATATTCACAATTATGCATGAGAACCTCATGGTCAGATTTGGGCTTACTAAATAGCGATACCTACTGTTTTCTTGCTAAACTTAGTTCTAGATCGTGTTTTACAGGAATCTGAAAATAAATGTTAGAAGCAGTCTTTTTTCATAAGGAGTATACAGAGCAGCCTAGTCAGGGAAGTTAAGGCTCATGAGACACAAGCATCTGGCCAACCGGCATTACTGAGTGTTTAATGCAATGAGTATTTACTGAGTTTCTACTATGTGCTGTGCATGCGCTGGACAGATTGGGAAACGGAAGTCCTTTCCTGGCCACTGTATGTAAGCCAGGTCTCCACGAAACCCTCTACTTGCTTGCTCTGTTTTATTTTTTTCTAGAGCTTATCAGTGCTTGCAATAGTATGTACGTACTGCTGTCTTTCTCCACTAGAATAAAACAGAGCTTTTTATTTTGGATCCCAAGAATTGAAGGCAGTGTTTGGTATATAAAAATTGCTCAAAAATATTTGTTGAATAAGTGAAGGACTCTTGCAATAGGATCTACAGCAGGGGAAGACGAATGCAAACTAGCAGTGATCAGAAAGCTCCATGAAAGAAACTCCCCTTGGCCTGGCAGGGAATGAAAGGTGAGTAGCCCACATGGGGAAAGATGCCAGCTAGGCAGAAAGACAAAGACAGATGTCACAGCACAGTCTCTGAGGACATTTGTTAACATTATGGTTAAACCATTTCTTGCCATGGGTTTCCATAAAATTAGTTTCACATAAGGTCTTTCCCATTCCTAGAACTGATAAGTATTTAATTTTCAAATTCCCAAATGTTTTGATAGGCTGGCTATAAAGTTAAGTTTGAGAAACTGCTTGACACGAGGAAAATAAGATAAGCTTTCGTAGAAGTCATCAGTCAGTGTGTGAAATCTATAAACCATACCACGGCTGGGCCTTTCTGTTCCAAATACGTTTATACAGATTGGATTCCAATGGCATCTATGCCAATTTCCCGAAGCCTTCTGGAATGATCAGGATTCTCACAGTCAAGGCTGTGCTCTGGGTGACACTGAGCTCACTCAGGTCCCTTGGAGACCTTTGTCTAGTCCTGGGGTTGGATAAGCAGATACATCCATTCTCCCCTCCCCAAATTATACTCATCTGCCTGTAGGGGTTAGGATCTTGTTAAAGGGTCATCGAGCACTTTCTTTACGTTAGGATTCTCCCAAACTGAGCGCTGAGGACATATACAGGTGGCCTTAATTGACTACTGCCTTTCTAATCTAGTTCTTATGAAATAAAATTTGATTTCAAAACCAGGCTGTAATCCTAAATTCAAAATGGAGCGATCCTCCGACCGTGTGCTCATTAAGGAGGGATTGTAAACAGAATGCCATCGGGCCAGAGGGTGGGACACAAGGCAAACTATCAGAATTGCTCTTGACCAGACCTTTCTTTCCCACACCAAATGCATAGGCATCACGACAAAGTTTACGACTAGCGGTGGATTACGAAAAATGACAAGAGCATGGGAAAATTCCCCAGGGCCTACTTAAAGCTGTGTCCCCACGTGTTTGGATCCTACAAGCCCCTCAGCACTAATGATTAGCTTCGCAGGCCTGGATAAGTTACATATCGGTGACGTATAGGAGCCTCAGAGTCCTCATTTGTAAAGGGAAGACAGCGATGCCTCTTTCACACACTTGTAGGTCTTACATATAACTAGTGTGGTTAAGTGTTCAGTAATGAGTAGCCCTATAATTTGTATTAAACGAGAGAACTAATATGGTTAGAAATTCAAATGGTAAAAATTAAAGAAATTATATAAATAATTTCAGAACAAATAAAGTACACCAGCCATCTCATCCATTGCTTAATTTATCAAAGAGAAAAAAAGAAAGGCAAGCTCAATGAATTTATCTTTTATATAACAGCATCTCACTTGGGATCTAAAAAATGTCCAAGTTTACCATAGCAATTGATTAGTAAGTAAACATAAACTTAAAATAGAAACAGGATGGTGAGGGTTGGTCTAGTGTCAAGGTTGCTATAGAGTATGTCTTCTTATCAACAAATTGCCCTGTTCCTTAACCTCAGGCCTAACCCTATTTTTGCTTTTATATACAATCAGAGCTCATAGTACTTAGTCTGCATCTGACTAGCATTGATCAAATGAAAAGAAAATATAAACAATGTGCACTGACCAGAATATGACTGTAATTAAATAAAGTCCCATGATAAAACATGACTGTATATGTTTGATGCACCAGGCTCTCAGTCTCCAAAATTAATTAACTCCCTAATGAAAGTTGTCTGCTATCAGAATAACCAATTTACTTTTTTCAACAATACAGCCAAACCAGTTTTCAATTAAGATTCAAAAAGCCAGGTCCTGATGAGTAAGGAAGTCATAAATGATTTATGAGCATCCTACTTTTATGTAATGTTACATCTATTATTTGCCTTTAATCCTCCAGCATGCTTTTTAATTCATGAAAAATTAATGTCAAGGCTATTTCATAAAGATTATGCCCATTTTGAAGGTAGCTATTGCAGGAAAAATATTCTAAAACTAAGAATGCAATCTTTTCAAATTTAGCAAGTTGATTTCTAAAATGCCCAATTAAATTTTAATAGTTTCTCTTTGTTTAATTGACATCCTTTTCAGTCCAATAATTCTAATGAACCAAAAGCTGTCACTTCTTCTTGCTTCACAAAAGGGTGAACTATTTCCCAGGTAGTTTCATTACTTTTTTCCCCATTTAGAATCAAAGGATTTAGGAACATTAACAAGCTGGAAAATATTTGACACTTAAAATTGTTGAGTCCCAATTCTATTCAGAAGGACTTATTTAGGGTTTGCAGTACTAATGGCCTCAGAACTCTTGGTTTTCACTTTGGCAACAACACTGCTACTCCACAATCGAACCTTCACTAAATTCTGCTCTCAGGCTAGGATCTGGGTTAAGGTTGTGTTCCAGACAAATTTTTTAATGATAAGGAACAGATAGCCTCTCTGAGTTAAAGGCAGAGGGGACAAGTTGGAAAGATGCAAAAGGAAATTTCATAACCATTGAAAAACAGGCAAGCCTCGAGTAAATTCTCTTTCATCTTTCAGTGGCTGCACTATTTCTGTGCAATCATCTTGCGGCCAGACTGGGAGCCAGTCCTAATCCCTAGCATGACCCATGGCTTAAGCACCCACCGCCAACTTTACACAGATGGTTTCTCTTGGTTGGCGAATTCTTTTTTGGGAGTGCTCACCACACAGGCCACGTCACAGACTCCTGGTCAGCTAACAATAGGATAGGGTGTCCTTGGGTTAGGAATCTTCCTGTGGTCCCACCTGCTGGGGCCAGGGACCGAGGATGACATAATCAACAAAATTGCCTGTTGAGGGCGTGTGGGAAGGAAGGCACTCACAGTGAACTTGCCCCTACCGAGATTGCAACTGCTACCCCCTTGAAAGATGCAACATTCATTCATAACTAAATTCTCACCCATGTTGGCTATTATTATCAATGACATTGTCATTGTGATCATGCATTCATCCATTTAATAAATATTTGCTAAATACCTGCTATATGCCAGCTACTCTCTAAGACTATAGGCATAATGATGATGAAAGTTTCTGGGTTTTTTTTTTAACAGATTCTAAATTTTAAGAAACTGGTATAGTACTCATGAGACAGTTCTAGGAAGAGAGAAAAAATGGTCACTTTCTGAATGACAAATAGACAATAGGAAGGAATACTAAAATGATGATTAGGAATGCTAAGCCCAGGTGTGGATGGATTAAGCTGGGAGTTGGGCTGCAAAAAGAAATATCCAAAGGGAAGCTCCAACCAATCTGCAAATGTTAGGATGATGGTTAGGTGATAAGGCTTGTTCTCTGCTTTGCCTGGACACCTGAGGATTAACATGACCATAATGCCCCAGCCCAAATTATCTAAACAAATATCCTCTTACATGCATCTCAATCCCATGGTTTTAGAATTATTATTATAAACTCAAATATTTAAGCTACAGGGGCCAAGCAATTAAAACGAATGAATGGAACAGGCCAGGTGTAACTCAGCATCAGACGGAGACAGGAACTAAGGTAAAGGGAGGGCATGCATTTTGTCTAAAGGTGGAAGCCATTATGCAGCCATTTGAAAACATAGCACCATGGTGCCTGGTGTCCCGCTTTTTAAAGAGATAATTAAGATGTAAATTGTATAAAATTCCTGACTTAAAAAAAATGCACTGTGAGGTCTATTCAAAATACATCTGGAGGCTGAATCCATCCTGAGATACACTAATTTGCAAGCCCTGCTTGACAGTGAGGAGCACAAATCCACCCTGCCACTCTCATTCCTGCTGTGGGTGGGGATACACAGGAGGGGAAGTCTGGGTGCCAGGTCTCAGCAGATAGCAGGGCAGCCCCAAGCTGCCCCAAGGGGGTTATCATTACCAATGAAGCAATCACCGGAGTCAGTGACTCCTGAAGGCTGAATAACAGACCTCCAAAATGTCAATATCTTAATCCAATGACTGTTACATTACCGTATTTTTCTATGTATAATGTACATTCACCTTCTTGGCCCACGCTTTAGGGAAAAAATCTTCTGTTTTAATTTTATAAAGATTTTATTTATTTATCTTTAGAGGGGAAGGGAAGGAGGGAGGGAGAGAAATATCAATGTATGGTTGCCTCTCATGCACCCCCTGCTGGGAACTGGCCTGCAACCCAGGCATGGGCCCTGACTGGGAATCGAACCGTGGTTGTTTGGCTCGCAGGCCCGCGCTCAATCCACTGAGCTACACCGTCCAGGGCTTCTGTTTTAATTTTAATTCAGTGTATTTGTTTACTTATATTTAGAAAAAAATATTATCATATTCCAGAGTATTATTTTGTATGTTAATATTGTTAGTGCTTTCTAGAGTTATACTTTTAATGCATAAACATAAATAAAAGAATTAACAACATTTATATAGATACAGAATTAGTGCTACCCATGTATAATGAGCATTCTTATTTTTCCCTCAAAAATTTGGGCAAAAATGTGCTCTTTATACATGGCAAAATATGGTGTATGGTAAAAGGTAGTTTGTAGATACAAATGGGTTGAGTACCTTGAGATGGGAAATTACTTGAGACTTTTTAGGTGGGCCCAATGTAATCACAAGAGTTCTTACAAGAGGGAGGCAGGAGAGCTGTTATCAGAGACAGAGAAGGAAATGTGATGACAGATGGGTAGGTCAGAAGGATGTAATTACTAGAAAGGGACCATGAGTTAGGGAATGCAGGTGACCTCTAGAAACTACAAAAAGCAGAAAACCAGATTCTCCCCTAGAGCTTCTAGAAGGAACTAGACCTGTGGCCACCTTGACTTTAGCCCAGGGAGACTGATTTTGGACTTCTCATCTGCAGAGTGATGTGATAATGAAATTGTGTTGTTCTAAGCCACTGTGTTTGTGGCAATTTGTTGCAGAAGCCACAGGAGGTGGGTATAGCAACACAGAACTTCCCAGAGTTGAGCATCCTCTTCTGGTCCAGAGAGCAGGTTGTGGGAAAGTCAGAGAGGCACCTTTATCACCAGACCCAGGCCATGAACTGCAGAGCTTCTTTGCCCTGAGGGAACCTACCTATTAGAAGGCCCTTTATCTTCCCTGTATGAATAATTCTGCCCAGAATGATAGCTGCCAATCATCTCTGGTCCTCACCAGACCACTCATCCCCAAGCCCACAAATGACAGGTGATGCAGAGAGACATTGTGAAAAGAAAACCGTTTTTAAAATCAAACAAGATACATTCTGTGTGACAAGCTCCACGATCCCCAATGTCATCATCTGTAAAATGAGAATAAAGACACAGATAGAGTTAGGAGGTTGGGGATGAAGAGCCTGCATCACGATGCCTAGTGAATAGTGGGAGCCCAATCAAAGGTGGAAATGTTGTTTTTGTTATCCTTTTATCATTACCCTTTATTGTCTAGATTCACAAGATTATCACAAGATCAAGTTTCCAACACATCCTCAGCACACTGACAGGTCAAGGGGAAGAACAACAATGAAAATCTTCAAGTCTGATCTCTACACCCTTTTCCCTCAAAGATTGTAGGGGAAGAGATGCTTCTGACACTGGAAATGTTACATTGATAATGCAAGCTCCTGCCACCAGAATGTCAGGAGAATGAGAGGCTTCTAGAAAAGTCCACTCTCCTTAAGGCATCCTGACAATCAACATGTCCATTACACACTGTGTTACTAATGCTCGTTAAAGAAGGGCTTAATTACCACAGCTTCAGACCAGTATTCAGAAGCTTTGTGGCTTCACAAAGATGCAGAGTGACATGTCTGCCAAGGTTTTCACAGTATTGTTGCATTAATTGAGCAGAGGATATGCAAAGCGGCATGAATTCACAGATTTGACCTTGAAAAAACAGGCAAAGAGCACGAACAAAATTTGGAATAGGTTAAATAAAAATACAACCAACATTTGGGACATAGAAGTTCAGGGAACTCTGAAATCCAAAACCAATGTCACAAACTCAAAGGATTTCAGGAGCCAGGATGGAAACCCAAGGCGTAAAGGAGAGGCATCTGTCAACCGCAGGGCCTGGGAAGGCACACACCCATATTCTCTTCAGACTCCTCAGGTCAACACTTCTCTGTGGACTGACTTCAGCTCATAGACTATGAGTGTGCAACCGCTCCAGCTAATGGATTTGCCAAGCAATTCAGCAGTGGCACATTCAGCCTGAGGGAAAGGTAGGACATAGGGGCTGTCTATCTTCAGGGCAGCCCCTAAATCAACCGCCCTCACTCCCACTTCCACCTATCAGGTTCCTGGATGCTGTGCTTTGCACTCTAACCGCTCTGCTTAGAGATGAGTCCAGGCCGCCATCACTCTTTCTCTCTGTGGGCAAAATTACCACTATGTATATGAAGACTCATTTGTTCCCTTAGAACAAGACTAGGGACCTATGGCCCTTCGTGTGTAGCATTATTGTGCCAGTATCGATAAGGTATGCCATACGAATAAATTTTTTGTTGGCAATATCTGGAAAAATTATGGGGAAGGAAATCTCTCAGTACCTGAGTTTTGCTGGATATCAACACTTTTTTCCTCCCAGGCATCACAGAAATTCAGTGCCCTTATTAGAGGAAATTATTCTCTAGTGGTGGAAGTTTAGACTGTGGCAAACTACTAGGGTACATATTTTTTGAGTAGCGGGATCTCTTATCACCTCAGATCACACGTTGGACTCATTCCCATAAGGAGTAAAATAATGGTCCGTGGAGAAGAAGGCTGGAAGGATTCAGGGAGGTAACAATACTGGCTTTCAGAGGGCCTCTATTGAATCTATTTTTTAAAAGATAGACTCCATTTTTCTGAACCAAAAAAACAGTAAAAATAATTTATTAATTTGATTTTGTAACACTGCATTGTCAGTGCCCAACGCACGCTGCCCCCAAATAGCTCACAATGGCATATTGACTATTGCTAACTAAAATTACTTGAAAAGCAGCTTGTGAAGAAAGGACAGGCTGACTCCCCTTTGTCTCCTTGACTGCAAGGAATGGCTCTCCCCAGTGAGAGGTGCCCTCTTTGCTCCACAGGGGCTGAGAGATGCCCATAGCGCCAGAGTCAAGGAATGCAGGGTCAAAAAACCTATGCAAACAAACCTCATTACTTTTTACTAATTTAGTATTCCAAGCCCTCTTTCTCTTTAGAGTCTTTACTAATGAGCGCCCAAACCTAAGTTTCTTTGTCTTGGCAGTTCTTCAGAAATTTATTGTTTCTTTGTCTAAAAATTATAAACAGCTGTCTGTTTCAATCATTTTTCTGAACATCATTCATGATCTCCCCTGTGCACATATGAAATTGGTTTTTCTTCTGTACTCTAGTCTTGTGTCAGTTTCATTACTAGTCCATCCATGAAAACTCAAGAGGAGCAGAGGGGGGAATTTTCCGCTCCCTGACAATACCCATATAGATTTTTCACAGGGGCTAGACAGAATTGACCAGAGTAATATTTAATTTTTTAAAGTTTGTTTTATTTTCTTAAAGGTCATTTAAATACAAATAGAACTTACATTCAGATATACCTTTTACTTTATGTTTGTAAAATAAGTTAATCTTATTTCTATACTATAAAGTGGTACATAGACAGGTTTCAAGAACACAGGGGTGTTCATTCCCTAGACTCTTGAGAGAGTTTGCCCAAGTTCAAAGCCTGGCTCTAGGGCCTGCCCCATGATGCATTGTCCATCATAAATGTCTTTCAAATAAAAGATGGCAGAAACCTCCTAATGTCTACCAAGTCAATCATTCTACTTGTTTTAGGGCAAGAGTAGAGGTGTTACAATAAAATTCTCTAAATAAGTTTGGTAGCGGGCTTATTGATAGATAGCAACTCAATAACTGGCAGCTCTTATAATCTATTCAGAAATTTCTGAATTTCTCACTGGAAGAAAAATAACATTGAACTTCAAAATAATTTTATGATACCTGACATTTGTGATTAACAAATATTTCAAAGTGTTTTCATACACATTGATTCATTTGATCCTCACTAAAATCTTTGTAAAGAAAACAGAACAGATGTTAATATTCTAATTTTTCATAAGAAAAATTGAGATGCAGATGATCTGATTAAAGATTCTTTGGTCTCTGATGAGATGCTAGTCTCAAGCAAGCCATCTCATATTTCTGGGCCTCTCTGCAAAATGAACGAGTTGGACAAGTGGTGTGCAGTACCACTTTTTCTGCTAGTACTTACACAATTTTGAGTTCAAATAGTTTGAATAAGCCGGGCTTCACTGTGTGAAAAACTGATCAGGCTACCAACATTCCAGGATTTCGAAGTGAGTTTTAGACTCACTCCTCTTATCAGTGCCCAGATGGTGGAACCCTGAAAGGGGATCCAATCGAAATGCCTGGGAAGCCTAGGTGTCTAGTGATTTCATTCACAATGAGACACAACTGCTTGGGAACCAGAATTCTGAAAACCTGTTTACTGGAGTATTTTTCCCTGGAAGTCAGCTGGATGGGAGGCTTAAATCCTAAAGGGAACTTAGCTGTGTTGAGTCTAAAGTCAAAGCTAGCAAAGTAAAATGATTGATGAAAAGTCTTTAGGAGAGCTGATGGAATTTCTCACTATGGCTTTAAGGACTCATTCTTAAGGAAAATTTGCCATCTGGAAAGGTGCTAATAAGGGGCAGTTGAAAGGCTTGGGTTCTGTTATTTAAAACCAGTAAAAACCACTGTCATGTGACCTCTGCCAGCACTTCTGTCTGGGAGAAAGCTGCCCCTCTAGCTCTTGCCCAGATACCAGACAATCCCAGTCTACTTGGGGTTAACAGCCTCAGAACCCACTTATCACATAAGAAGGAAAATTTTGAACCTCGAATCCCTAACTTAGAAAATGATGATGTACTGGCAAATTCTTAAAGAAAACCCTTTAATTTTTCATGTAATATTGGTTTGGTGCTGATGAACTCCTTTAGCTTTTCCTTGTTTGGGAAGCTATTTATCTGCCCTTTGAATCTAAATGATAGCTTTGCTGGGTAGAGTAATCTTGGTTGAAGATTTGTGCTTTTTATCACTTTGACTATTTCTTGCCAATTCCTTCTGGTCTGCAAAAATTCTGTGGAGAAATCAACTGACAGTCTTGTGGGAGCTCCCTTGTAGGTAACTGTTTTTCTCTTGCTGCTTTTAAGGTTACCTCTTTGTCTTTAACATTTTGCATATTAATCATGATTAATTACAATTGGTATGGGCCTGTTTGGGTTCATCTTGTTTGGACTCTCTGAGCTTCCTGGATTTGTATGTTTATTGCCTTTACCAACTTAGGGAAGTCTTCTGTCATTATTTTTTCAAATAGGTTTTCAATTTCTTGCTCTCTCTCTTTTCCTTCTGGAGCCCCATAATGCAAATGTTGGTGTGCTTGAAGTTGTCCCAGAGGCTCCTCATTTTTTTTTATTCTTTCTTCTTTTTGCTGTTCTCATTGGGCATTTTTTTGCTTCCTCATACTCCAAACAGCTGTTTTGATTCTTGGCTTCATGTACTGTACTGTTGATTACCTGTAAATCATTTTTCATTTCAGTTAATGTATCCTTTATTTCTGACATTTTTAATGGTTTCCATGTGTTTTTTTTATGCTGTTGAAGTTCTAAGTTCATCTATTCTTCCCCTAAGTTCACTGAGCAACTTTATAATCAGTGTTTGAAGTCTGTATTTAGTAGATTGCTTGTCTCCAAATTGTTTAGTTTTTTTTTTTTTTTCTGGAGTTTTGCTCTGTTCTTTCATTTGAGACATGTTTCTGTGTCTTCTCATTTTGGCAGCCTCCCTGTGTTTGTTTCAATGTATTAGGTAGAGCTGTTATGTCTCCCAGGCTTGGTTGAGTGGTCTTATGTAGTAGGTGCTCTGTGGAGTCCAGTGGCACAGCCTTCTCATCCACCTGAACTGGGTACTTCAGGCATGATCCCCAACGTGGGCTGTGCATAGCCTTTTGTTGTAGTTGAGCCTTGACTGCTGTTGACATGTCAATGGGAAAAACATACTCCCAGCTGCAAGGACTGGCTTCTGCCACTGTGGAGGATCAGCTGTGCTGTGGCCCACCCCACAGGCAGGACTTACTTCTGCAGGGCTCTGGTGCCTGCTGAGTCTGCCCCTTGAGTATGCTGTTTGCAGAGGTGATTAGGTGGTACTGTGACAGTCTGAAGCTGTCCACCAGGTGTGCTGGCTCTGGGGCCTTTCAGAAGGTGTAGACTAAGGTCAGCCACTACCTGTGTTCTGCCAGGGGGCACCCAGCATGAGCTACAAAGAGATTTCTGGATTGCTATTACTTGTGCTGGAGTTGGAAGTGCCCTGATGAGGCCAAGCTGGGAACCATGGCTGTCTAGCACTAGTGCCAAGCCTAGGGCCACTTAGCAAGATGTACAGGCATGCTGAGGCCAGATACTACATGTTTGAGAGACTTAGGAAAATCTGAAGCATAAGCCAAGATAGGCCATTTGTATGTACAAGCCTCTGGAAACAGCTTGTGTAGACCCACAAGTTGGTGGGGTGGGGGTCTCATGGGGTAACAAGGGTAGGCTGAGCAGTGTAAGCCAGGTTGATGGTGACTCTGATATGGAGCCTGTCTGCTGACTATGTGGGAAGAGGGCTCAGTGAAGGAACAATGACCTCTGCCAGCATTTCTGTCTGGGAGAAAGCTACCCCTCTAGCTCTTGCCCAGATACCAGACAATTCAGTTCCTCCTCCTATATCCCTAGTGCTGCAGCTCAGAGGGAGTGAATCCAAGTAAGTCTGTGTAGGAGGCTTTTAAGAGGAACTGCCTGGGACCACAGTAGCACTCTATCTCACTCAACCACCATCCCTGCTAGTTTTTACAGCCAGAAAATATGGGAACTTCTCTTCCTGGCACAGGAATCCCATGCTGCAGAGCCTGCTGTGGGGCTGGGACCCCTCACTCCTCAGGTGGGACCTTCGCAGCGTAGTATCCTTCCTGATTTGCCACACGTGGGTGTGGGACAAACCTATTCTGTCATGGTCCCTCCTACCATCTTGCTGTGGCTTCTTCTTTATATCCTAGCTGTAGGAGTTTCTTTGAGTTAGATTTCAGACAGTCTTGAATAACAGTTATTCTGTAGTTTAATCTTAATTTTGATGTAGTTGTGGGAGGATGCGAGTATAGCATTTAGCTAGGCCAGCATCTCGATTGGAAGCCAAAAGGTTGTTTTTTAAAGAAGCACAATACAAATATTTGAACACAAAGCAATTAATGATCTGTATGGCAAAAGACATCATAGCCCTGGCCAGCTAGCTCAGTTGGTTAAAGCATTGTCCCATACACCAAAAGGTTGTGGGTTTGATTCTAGGTGAGGGCATATACCTAGGTTGTCAGTTCAATCCCCAATTGGGGCATGTATGGCAGGCAACCAATAATGTTTCTCTCTCTTGTTACTGTTTGTGTTTCGCGCTCTCTCTCTCTCTCTCTCTCTCTCTCTCTCTCTGTCATTAATAAACATATCCTTAGGTGAAGATTAAAAAAAGACTTCATAAAAAAATGACAGCTTAGGAAAAAAAAGTAACCCATATGGCTGACCAAAGGATTATTTCCCAATAAACAAATAATTTCTACAGATTGCTTTAAAAAGCAACTGATACACAAGATAAGAATAAGCAATTTGCATGAGAGAAAATCCAAAAAATAAAAAAGAAAACCCCAATATACATTAAAGATGCCCAGTCTTTTTCATGCTCATAGAAATGCAAATGTAAGGAATAATGAAATACAGTGTTTACTCCCCTGGTCAGCAAAAATTAAAAAGAACAACCACTAACTGCTGCTAACTTTGAATCAGTCAGGCACCTTTATATGTTACTAATGTGTAGGCGAGTGACTACGACTGTTCAGAAAACAATGATTTGGTAATATATTAATGAAAATACTGTAGGGGTAAATAATCTCCTTTGAAAATCTCTTATTCATGTATTTAAAATATAAAACCATATGCAAGTGAACAAAACCAAAACATATATTTATGTGTACATTTTATATGTGCACATTTATGTATAGCTCTTTTACATATGCTGTATATATATAGCTCTTTTCCAAGGGTGTTTATCACAGCAAAATGTTTATTGCAGCAATTCTGTTATGGCAGATACAAAACACACACACACACAGAAATGAAAACTGCAAACAACATGGGTGTACACTGAGTCTGAGAACTAGTTTAAGGAAGTGTTTGATGTAAAAGACTTGAAAATCATGCAACTCTTCAGAAGAAGTAAGTCAAATTTATATTCAAAGACTCTAAAGTATATCTATAACCTATTATTATTAAAACACATCTTGTGGGATAAGATGACTTAATTCTTAAAGCAACAGTAAAACATTTTAACATATATTTAGAATGGAGAAATGTGTAATGTAAATGAAAAAGATTCACAACCCAGCCTAATTATAAAGAAAACTTCAGTTACCAAGAGTATGTATTCATATGTGTGAAATCCTTAGTATTTGGTCTTCTGTGATAACTTGGAAATAAATCTTAGGTTATTAATAAATTATTATGTTATCAATAAATTATCCTGCTTTGGGGTTAGTAATACCTTTAAAAATAAAAGTTTTCTTTGTAACAGTAGCTACTGACAGTAAAGCTAATGTGAAGATCCTAAAGGCAATCAATACATTATTTGATTTGAGAAAACTTTGGGGGAAAAGCAGGCGTTGCATCTGGGAGCAGGAGACAAGAGATGAACACAGAGCAGTGTTAGCACTTCTTGCTGATGGAAAAGACACTCTCTCAGCAGATAGGAGCAGTAGAGTAGGTGGGTGTTTTATAGGAAGATGGCCCACGGTACACGAAAGGCTCAGCAGGTAGAGGTGGTGCTGGCTGTGAGATCCGAGTTCAAAGATAAAACTAGTGAAAAGGCAGGTCTCCGGGCCCAGAAAATTAGCAATGGAATACAAGCAGGGTTTTAGTTAGGACCACCACACGTGGCTGTGTGGGCTGCGTGACGCACAACTCTAGGGAAGGCTGTTGGCTGAGACGGCAGTGTGAAGGGTTTCTTCTAGATTTGTACAAGGTGAGAAGCCCATTACAAAACAGGGGTTTTCCCTCAAGATCAGGGTACATCAGCAACAAAATTGGCATTGCCATCATCCACAACCACCATGCTGGTGACAGCTGACATTATGACAAAGTGTGGTGCTTGTAGTATGAATTCACTGATTCTAGAAAGAATCAAAGGAGGCAGCCAGGTTAGGTATGACAATTACCATTAAAATGAAGACATAAAAACTCAGAATGTTCATGGACTTGCCCAGGATCTCAAAGGTGGTTTTTGTGGCAGAAGAGGCATGTGAACCCAGGGTGTCTCCTCTTAAAACCATTCTGTTTCCACTGTGTGAAACTGTTCACAAGGGGGATGAAGACTGGGCCCTGACACGGGGATTGGTTGAGGTTGGGCCCACTGGGCAGGGTGCCAAACCTATGATTATATACACTGTAATTCTTTTATGTAAGCTGTATTTTATTTCTGCAACCTAATGGGTAAACACAATCTTCCCGTAAGGGGATTTCCTGCTGTGTGACATTCCAACTCCACTTGTCCGTGCTGATTGCTATTTTGTCAGAGTGACTATGTGTTTAGGACATATTTGAGAAAAGATCTATGGCAGCTTACAAAAACACACACAAAGCAAAACAATATAAAGCATGGAAGTGAGGAAATTGAATTAAAAGCAAAAATGAGTGAAGAAAAGAAAACATCCAGCCAAGAATGAAGTTAGTTCACAAAATAAAAAAGGCATTCAATATAGTTCTCTATATTTGTTAGAGGTGTGCCACAAAATTAGCTCTCAGCTTTTTAGCAGTCAAGAGTTAGAGGGAAACATGATTCACAGCATTTAAAAGATATAATTATAAGCCAACCAGAGGCTCAAGAGAAATACAACTATTCTTGGTAGTAAAACTGGAAGGATGTATTTTGCATTGTCCATATAATGTTAATAATAGCATCCAATTTTTACAAGGATCTTCCTATGTGTCAAGCACGATACAAAGTGCCTTGAATGCTTTATCTTATTCAATTCCTGCAACAATTCTATAGGATGGATATTATTAGTATCACTTTTTTTTTTCACAAATGAGCAACTGAAATACAGAGATGTTAAGTAAGTCACTGCAGGAAACATACTTAGTATGTGATTTAGGAATCCAATACATTTCTGCTGATTTCAGGATTATTCTTCTACCCCACAGCTTCCATGTAGGAGCTACACCTTGATTCAGTCCCTAGGTGTCCAGAATTATCCAACAGAATCCTTCAACATCCAATATAATGTCGTCCCTACAATTTTGCTCTGCTTCATAACTGTTTTGTTTTCTTTTTAAAATATTTTATGTATTTACTTTTAGAGAGGGGAAAGGGAGGGAGAAAGAGAGGGACAGAAACATCAATGTGTGGTTGCCTTTCACACACACCCCACTGGGGACGTGGCCCGCAACCCAGGCATGTGCCCTGATTGGGAATCGAACCAGCAACACCTCGATTTGCAGGCTCGTGCTCAATCCATTGAGCCACACCAGCCAGGGCTGTTTTGTTTTCTTCATCGCACTTACCACCATCTGAAATTATGTGCAGTTGTTTACTTATTTTATGTCTTTCTTCTATTAGAATTTAAATTACATAGCTGAAATAATCTTGTTCATCTTGCCACTCTTATATTCCCAGGGTGCTCTTTACTGAGGAGGAACTCAATAATATTTTTAAATGAATGAGTATTTCAAGGAGCAAGGATCAGGTGTCCATTCAAAACGTTTCCATGTCTGAGAATCCAGTTGCTCCTGCTTATTCTTGGTGAGGCAAGATAGTTAGAAGCTAGGAACCTTCCTTGGCCAGTGGAATGGGGAAACTGAGTCAGATAACGTGCTGAACAATTTACAGCCAGATAATAAATCACAAGGTCGTATCTTCCCTAACCAAGGACACTCAGGGGCAAATGGTTTATATATTCTAGACCATGCTAGGGCAGACCTGCCTAGGTCCTGGACCCTCTTTGATGACATTCTTTGAAGGTGAAACTGACCAGAGAATGACCCCCACCCCTTTACAAGTTCATTTTGATTCATCACCATATAAAAGGACACACCTGAAAAGCTGATGAATATTCTATAGAGACCCTCTCCTGAGACCTCCCCCATAATTTCAGCCTTTAGAAAACAGATAGAAACCTTTAAGACAAAGGACCCCGTGTGCACTATCACTGGAGCACACATGTGCCTTCACCCCCTTCTTTCCTCAGGCATGTATCTTTGCTTCTTTTCTCCTAAGCTCTGTGGGTTCCCAGGAGACCTGCAACCAGAGATGCAGCAGGCAGTAGCAGCTCGTCCGCTAACCCCCCGAACCCGTCTCCAAGGGCCCTCCTTTCACCTTTGTAACTTGTTTCCTGAGTCTGTGCAGCTCACCTGACTCACTTCTTCTGCCTCTGTGACTTTCTTTCTAAAGGGCCAAGGTAGCTTCTCCTAGGCTTAACTCTTCCTTATGTTTCCAAAGGACCGAAGCAGCTGTGCCTAGACTCACTCCTATTACTATGACCTTGCCTTTTCTATCTTAAGCGCTTCCTTTGTTTTACTGACCACAGCTTTAACAATGTACTCTTGAAATTACCTGACTTGTGTTGTGAAACCTTTCCTGTATAAAGTCAAGAACCCATATATTGCAGACTGCTAGTTACTCATAGATGTTACATGTTCTTCTCCAGTCTCCATGATTTATATATTAGTTATTCACCAAAAACATATTGTTTCCTATAACTAAGACATTTTTTATAATCTAGCTTGGCACAGGCTTGATCTTATTCATTTGACTTGTGATTTTAAAAATTATACTTAAGAATAAAGATGATACCATTGCTTGTCACACATGGAGAATTTTTTTCATTCATTTGCCCATGAAAAAAGATTGCTGGTTTTAAAGCCTACATTCAAAAAATTTGCCTGGTGGCCTATTCAGTATAGATTTTGCTATTTGCTGCCCAATTACTTCCTATTTAAAAAAAACAGACCAGTTTTTAAAAAGGGAGAAATGAATGCAATAGCTTAAAGCACAAAGAACCAACATATACCTCTTCTGGTTAAACATCTAATTCTAGTTGCTATGTTTTCAGGTGGGAAAAATAATCAAATATGTAAGCCATACAGCATCATGAGATCAGGGGTGTGATCAGGGGTGTGAATGAGGTGTGAAATGATAGGGGGCTTTCTAAACTACACACACAAACAAATATAAAGTCCGAAGATACTCAGAATAATTGACTGGATGACATTAATGGATGCAATCCAGGAAATCTCAGAATAAGATAGATTCTCATCCCTCGTTGTCTGATGCAAATTCTCAGTGCTCTCTAAGACTTGCAGGCTCTCTTGGAATTTGAATCCCGTGGCTGTCATTTCTAGAGAGGAGGGCAAACAAATCTCACAAACACAGCTCTTCCTGAAGTCTTAGAAACTGTCTGTGAATGTTTGCCCTCTCCTTCAAAAGTGGGTCTTTCTCTTCTTTTTCCTTTATTTATTTATTTTTTTATAATTTAAGTATTTATTTATTTATTTATTTATCTTGAGAGAGGAAGGGAAGGAGAGAGGGAGAGGAATATCAACGTATGGTTGTCTTTCCAGTGTCCCTCACTGGGAACTGGCCTGCAACCCAGGCATGTGCCCTGACTGGGAATCGAACCGCGATCCTTTGGTTTGCAGGCCTGCACTCAATCCACTGAGCTACACCAGCCAGGTCTTCTTTTTCCTTTAAACTTATGTGTTGCTAATTTGTTGTTTCAGTTAAAAGACTAGGGTATATGAAAATGTAGGGTAAATTGAAAGATATGTAAAGTTGATAGTGTCCTATTGACTTATTTTCTGAATTCAAATGGTTCAAATATGGTATGCAAAGAAGCAACTTGGGAAATGACTAATGGTTGGATTATATTTTTGCATTCCAAAAAGAAAGGAAAATGGCTAAGTACAAGATTATAACCAACCTTCTTTATGAAAAGACGATGATAAATGGCTAAGGTGATGTGGCATTATGACTTATATTAAGATAAATATTTTGGTCAGTTTCCATAGCTCCTGGCACATACATCCTAAAACCCTGTAGTTTCCTACATGAGCTATAGGTGCATCTTTTTAAAGCTATTTAGTTTTGTTCCCAGTTCCTAAAATAACTCCAGAGCCATAAGGGTAAAATTGCCACCTTTTGTTATTCATTATAAGCCCTTGTAAGCACACCCAATTTTATGTTAATGAGGTGACTTTTGGAAAGCCCCTAAGAATAGGGGCAGGTTGCCAGGGAAACCAATGACTAGAGGAATTAGAAAAATTTCAGTTCTGACCTCCAATCTCTGAGGAGGAGAGAGAAGGGCTAGAACACCAATGGCCAGTGATTTCATCAATCATGCCTATGTAAAGAAGCCTCTGCAAAATTCAAAAAAAAAAGAAGAGAAAAGAAAAAAGAAAAGAAAAGGATTTGAAGGGATTCCAGACTGGTGAACATGTGGAGGTGGTGGGAGTGGGGAGCACCCAGAGAGAGTTAGGAAGCTCTGCATCTTTTCCCACATACCTCGCCCTATGCATCTTTTCCATTTACCTGTTCCTGAGTTATATATCCTTTTACAATAAACTGGTAATCTAGCAAGCAAAAGTGTTACCGTCATTGTTAAGCTAGATATTGAACAGAGAAACAAAGGGAACTAGACAGTGAGTTTTAATAAACTGGGAAACAGGAACCCGTTTGCTTCAACAGGAAGTGACAGTTTTAAGCACCCCAGGGGATTACAGCATTGCTCCTCCAAGGGGATGAACACTCCTCCCTTCCCTCCTCCAGGACCAGATTGTTGGGGGGTGCCAGGGGAGGTGCGGGACCTCAAAGAGGCCTGTCGGTCTAACCAGGAGGTGTAAACCCAACCAAAGCCTGCAAAATCGGGAGGTTAATTGGTTCATTTGAAAAAGACAAGTGGTCTGTCCAAAGCTCAAGTTAATATGACCCCAGGAAGACAAAAATGCTCTCTCTCTCTTGCCTGTGACCTGCACTCACACAGTGTACACACCTGTTCTCTTTACGGCCATGTGGCCCGTGGCCTCCAGGAAGGAGGCTGAATACCACAGCGCAGCAATGGACTACAGCTGGAAACACACACTAAGCTAGCTTGATGCTGGGCTGGACTATACTTGAATGTGGAGCGCAGACTCCGAGCAGTGGCCTTCATCCTGGCCTTATTAAAAACAAGATTGGACCTTTTATAGGACAAGACAAACAAAGATGGGATATTAGGAAGTCAGGAGGGGAATGTCCTTAATTATACATTATCAGTAAACCATACCACAGAGCCACATCCTTCCCTGTGGGCCTCAGGACACTGTGTGTGTGTGTGTTGATAGTGTAAGAATCCCACTTGCACTGATAACAACAGATCTGGTGCTATTTCCAAGTAGATAGTGTCAGAACTAAATGAAATTGTAGATGACAAGCTGCTGTCACAGAGTTGCCTGGTTTGGAAAATCTGCCCCCTCCTCACACGTGGCGACCGAAAATGTGCTAAGTGAAGTATTAAGTGAGAGTAATGTAGAGAGCAGAGGGAGTGTTAGCAGTGGGATTTGCTAGAACGGTGCTGGCTCAGGAACACATGTGGTTTGGGAAGAGAAAGAATGGAAGGGCAGGAGATAAAGAACCTTGACTCCCTTGTGACCACGTGGTCACCCAGGGTACAAAGCATCAGCTGTGTTGGGCTTGGTTACTAACAGTAAAAATTACCAATGAATTAGCTTCACAACTTCATCTGGGGAGAGAACTTTCAAGAGATTTTCAGCTCCTGCATTCTTTGTAAACAAGAGAAAGGAGCAAATTGTTTCTACCATCTAAATTATGGACATCATGTTGAGGCAACTGAGATGTCTGCCAAACAGTGCCAATCCCATCATGCATAGCTGGGGCCAGTGCCCAGAGAGCCCAATAGAATTACCCATTAGCAGTTAGATTTTCAAGCAGAGCATCATATAGTTAAAAAGCAAAATCTAACCATGATTTGTAGGCATTTATACTTAGAGAGAAATAGAGAAAGGAAGAAGAAAAGAAAGAAAAAGGGACAAAGTCACTCACAGAGGGTACAAGAGGACCTCCAGTTCTTAACAAGTAGAAAATCAAAGAGCAATTTTTAAACACCTAACAAGTAAATATTTGTTCCAAAGAAAACACATCTTCTTTGTCTATTTGTAGACCCCATTTATTTTTACATTATTGTAGAAATTTTGGATTTAAAAAGGGGGCCCTGGCTGGTGTAACTCAGCGGATTGAGCACTGGCCTGCAAACCAAATGGTCATGGGTTCAATTCCCAGTCAGGGCACATGCCTGAGTTGCAGGCCAGGTCCCCAGCATGGGGTGTGCAAAAGGCAACCACACACATTGATGTTTCTCTCCCTTTCTTTCTCCCTCCCTTCCCCCCTCTCTAAAAATAAACAAATAAAACCTTCAAAAATAAATGGAGGGGGGTTAGGCTCCAACATAAAGAGAAATAGCACTTCCACCTTTCTCAATGAAAAAAGTCCTAAAAGAATATTTTATATGCTCTTAACAAAACATTCTCTTTTTTTTTTGTCCTTATAACTTCTTTGGCTGTTTTAAATATTTCTTTTGCCTAATATTTAAGGCCTATGGAACATACATAATTTGGCCAAGTGAAAAAAAAAGATCCATGTTACAATTATATATAGAGTTCATAAAGACTTTCCTTCAAGATAAATTCCTCAAATTCTCTCAATAATATAAGCTAGGCAGTTGCAATAAAAAGAATACTATATTTGATCTATACAATATTTATTTATCCTAAAAATCAGCTGCTTTAAATCATTGAATGTGTTGGGAATATGTCACTTACAGAACTGTAAAACCTATTACACAATGGGATTTTTAGCAGCTGTAAAAAAACGACGCTATATAAAGATGGTTAATGGTATGAAAATGTGTCCATAATATAAACTAAGTAAAAATATAAGACTATATGCATAGATTCCATATTTTTATAAAACATAGTCTATACCATATATGTATCTGACTAATAGATACATATATTAGGATGACATTACGATGTAATAGTTAAGGCTTATTTTTGTTCCTCTTATTCCTTCTCTATATTTTCAACTCTTCTGAAATTCTATGAAATATTGGAGAGTACTGCCTGTATCTAAATATAGTTCATGTCCAGTAAGTGTGTTAACCAATTAATTCAGTTCTTTTAAGACTTTAGTCATTTTCGTGCTGAGGCTAAATGACCCAAAACAAGCAGGTGTGCCAAGAGGTCGGGTTTTGAAACTTCACATAGACGTTGCTTAAGCTTGACCTCTAATGTTTGCAGCATGTGTTCAAGCATCCTCCTCGCTTTAGGAGCTACGGACGGAGAAAAGCAACAGATGGTGACAGTTACAACTGTCAGGATGCCAAGCTCAAGAATGGAATTTTGACTACAAGACTATTTTCCAGGAGGGCAACAATATCTGGAGAATCTAAGCACGAAGCTTACCAAAATGCAAGGGTTTGGAGTAAAAGAAAAGGTGATTATAGAAGCTCTTATAGTTTAACATGAAACATTTAGGGTAAATTAAGAAAAAAGCAAAAATTTAACCAAATTTCCAAAGTAGATTGCAGAGCTTTTTTCTAGACTTTCTTAAAAGTAAAATAGGATTTGACAGTATAATTCATTTTTATTATTATGTATAATAAAGATCCATGCCATCACAGACCTTTTGCCTTTTTCTCTCTGGCTCCAACATTATTATTTAGCTATCAGTGAGTATATTTTCAGAAGAATAAAAATTAACATTACCATTAGCGTAAATGAAGCATAATTCATAAAGTTAAATTTTCTGTTGAAAAAATGTATAGCATTTTCTGAAAGCAAACCAAATGACTTACGGTAAACTATAAAATGTTTGAGTTTTGAAGTCAGGCAAATTAGGATTTTAATCTGCCTGTTACCCTTATTATTAACAGTGTAACCTGGAGAAAGTTCCTGATTTGGGACCTTGATTTCCTTGCCAGTAAATTGGCATCTAATCATGAGTTTCTTTCAAGCTCGAAGGCTCTTTATTGGTGCAGTTTCCTCCACCATGACTCTACACGATGACATTTCTGTACTATGGTTTCTGCACACAATTATCTTTCCTGAAGTTGACAGGTAGAAGTACATAACAAGCAATAGCATAATCCAATGATTCCTCAACTGTCTTTGAAGACTGGGGTACACACACTCTAAGGTGGCCCCTAATGGTCCCTGCCTTCTAGTATTCATTGGTATTCTAGTATTCTAGTATTCAGACTCTGTAGTCTGTCCCATAAATGTGGGCTAGACCTAGTGACTCCTTGCTAATGAACAGAATCAAGTGTGAACGATGGTGTGTGACTTGGAGACTCGGTCATACAAGGCAGTGTAGTCTCTTTTTCTCTCTCTTTCCATGCT